>LKNJ01003160.1:0-49185 GCA_002120245.1 Maccullochella peelii | reverse complement strand
GAGTCTGTAGCTAAAAGTATGCGGAAGCAGAAGCATTTCAAAGTAGAGCAAGTTAAAGAGGGTTCTCCATTGACTTACATTGTAAATGTTTTTTGAAAAAAGCTTAATATTTTAAAAAGTATAAAATGTATTAAAAAGTTAAATACAAGCACACATGTCCTTAAAGAGCTGAACATTTTGATAGTTGAATGGTTTCTGTAGCTGAAAGTATGCTGAAGTAGTAGGCCAGCGAAAAACGTACGGAAGTAGAATAAGAAGAAGAAGAAACAGCAGAATAATAAAGATCACATTAGTGTGAATGCTGAATCAGCATTCACACTAATTAGTGGATCTTAGCTTAATGCTAAAAGTAACACATTCAACTACATCTACAATCCCATTAAAAATGAGACAAAAGCAGCAGAACAGCTGTGACAAACTATGAAAGCCAATGTAACATCACCAAGGGCTGTGGATGGGGAAGCAACATAAATGTTACATAGTCGTTAATGCAAGGTGTGCAGGAACTACAGAGAGAGAGAGAGAGCAGTTTTGTTGGAATGAAAACTGGATTTACTGAGGAGAGTCAGTCTGTTGAAATACCACAGGGCAGAGTGATACATGGTACCTTTCCACTAACTATCCGATAGACGAAAATGACACCTGCACCCATGGTGACTGTACACAGCAAAGATGGCAACAGCTGTAGCCTCACAATTAGATGACATCAAAAATAACAATAACAACATCTGACTAAAATTTCACTGATGAAAACTAGACCAAAACGTCTTTAGGTTTTATTGAATTAAATCAAAAGACAAAAAAAAATAAAAAAATAAAAATCTGGTTCCGAAATTAACACTACAAAGCACAAAATTGATTACATCCTTTCGACGTCATCGTCATTGACCAACAAGTCCTCCAACATAAACAACGGAATAGGTTTGTTTAGAATGACTCCAAAAACGACCTATATAGGCAGACCGGACCTTCGTCGTCATGGTAACAATAATAAATACGTGGTTAACGTTGTGAAATGGTCGCAGTTTGGTAACCTAATTTACGGTTTCACACGGGACACAAACAGCAGTCTCCTGGGTGAAAGTCCCCATCCGTCCACGCCTCCTCCCTACGGGTACTTTGTTGCTCTTTATACTACCTCACCGGACATCCGTCTTTGCTCCCGTCATAATTACTACAGCCACTAGTGTTCACCATACATATAAACGTAAATATGGGTCATAATAAGCTTCTGCACAGACGACCTATACAGACTTATTTTGGCGGAGGACAGTGTCTAATTGTTGCGTATGTGCAGTATACCCTGTCTTCTGTCATGTTGGCCATTTTGCCTGATGAAGACCATGTAGGGTCAAACATTGCCTTTTTTTCAGTCCAATTAAGTTTTGCAAGCTTTAAACCCGTGTGATGCTCTCCACACTCCCTCCATCGAATCTGTTATCCTGTATCTTGCTTAAATGTAGGACAGGATGTGCACACCACAACCTGTCTGCCAGCTCTGAAAATGGACCTGGACTTTATTGTCACCCCTGAGCATTTCCAACACATTTGATGAAGCACATTATATGATGCCGTGTGGATCGCAGTGAGCAACACGTGAACCCATCAGAGAGGCTGAGGACATGAAACCGGAGGGAGATGGAGCAATGACCTTGGAAACAGGACTGTCATCACATCTCTCTCTCTTGTGTCCAATTTCTGTCGCTGGCACTGACACCAGCTCCTTTTATAATCCCAAATTTATGTCCAGCGTGTTCAAAGGAATGTGTTTTTCATGAAGCAGAGCCGAGTAGTTTGCTCTGAATTTCCCCCTATAAAGGTTTAATTCAGCCAGCGAAGGTGAGAAAACTCAATTCTGCACATGGAGAAACTCTCCCTGCTGCATGTGTGGACACACTCATATACAGAGTGATGTGTGTGAAATATGAAAAGCTTATTCCAGGGAAACCCATCTGATATCTGTTTCAGTCATTACCATAATAATTGGCACTCCACTGCACAGAGTAAGAGCCTGGCAGACTGGGATAGAATAATAACTAGAGAAAAGAAAGGAGGGGGCACACTGCAAAAAATATCATAACAAGCGTCGTATTCAGTCGGACTGTCTTTTTTCCCCTTAAAACGAGAGATAATTGGGCTGCAGCCAAACCAAATTGATTTCAATTTGCCTCAGGATTTGTCAAGAAATAAGTGTCATTCTTTTAAAATGAGGCATAATAAACGCAGATTAGTTTTGAAACAAACAAATGAGAGCATATGTCAGAAGATTTCTTTCTCTTATTTAAATAAAAATAAGCATTCACAGCTCAATGGTGCTTTGTTACGACCTATATATTTTTTGTAGTGTGACAGCGAGACGAGCAGGTAATGTCAATGGGCATCGCTTGAGCACAGCCCATGTTGCTCAGTTTCACACTATATGTGCTTCTGCTTCCCTGGCTGACAGCCATATGAATCTCAGCTCCTCTGAGATTTGTCAGCTGCCATGTCTCATAAAATGTTTTATTGCCATAGACTGTGTGAGGGACTTTACGTTGCCTTCTCAACACACACACACACACACACACACACACACACACACACAAAAAGCTTTGACTTTGATTTGCTCTTTGTTTTTTTTGTTTCACAATTGATTTTGCTCCAAGCATGCAGCTCCCAGTTGATGTAAATGCTTCATTAAACTTCTTTCAAGACAACAAAGATTCATGCTGTATTTGGGATTTCTACTGTTGTTCAAATGCACGAGTCAATGTGGTGATTGGTGAGGTTCGACTGATATCGGCAGGACGAATATGTTTGTCAGTGCCTTCCAAAACGATTACAAATGACTGTTACAAAATAATACATAAGACCGTTTTCTGATCTGCCACCAGATCAATACCACTCTCATGTCTGTGCATTAAGCATGGAGCTAAAGCCGAGTTGATAAGCTTAGCTTAGCATAAAGACTGGAAACAGGGGGAAACAGCTAGCCTGACTCTAGCTCTATATGTAACGGATAGGTAATCTCGATGTCCTCTTGTGCGCACAAAGCAACAACTAACCCACTATGGACCTGGGAAGGTCAGGAGATACAAACAAACCATCTGTGCAGAGAAAGTACGGACAGGTGCTGATTCTGAGGACAGATAGGATGGTAAATGTACGCATTTTTTAAAAATGACAAATTATGTCATTTTACTACTCAACATCATTCAATTTGCCAGTTTTTATGCCAAAAAGCACCCTGTGTTTTTTTTTCTCGTAACATCTTATCTTTTTTGTAACTTCTTGTAAGAGTGGAAAAGCCTCTTAAAAATGTTTACAGCATCTCTTTATGATGTATTTTTCTCAATAATTGCCCATGAAAAGTCTTCTACTGTCAGACGTCGCTGCTGTCTGTTGGGTTTTACCTGCCCTCAGCTTCTGACCCCTTTGTTATAGGAACAAAGGCGAACACTTGGCTGGGCCAGAGGGAGTTTGGTTTGCATTAATCACACAGACTGCAGTGAGCCTCTTGTTCTGTTACAACCTTTACAACTGCCCTGACAGAGACTGAACCGCGTGGATTTATCAGTAAGACATTAAGCAGCTGAATGACATGTAGTATCTGCTACTGATTCAGCAGCTGTAGGGAGACTGCTAATGGACGAGTTGCAAGAAATTTCATCATGTGGGAAGAAGACCACAGGTGGAATTCCAGTTGTACAGTGAGGAAACTTTGAAGGTGAACCATGTTAAACAGAGACAGTGAGAAATCTTAAGATGATCAAGATATCATTGGCAAAAAAAGATAATTTAACCACACGGAAGGTCAACTGCACTCTAAGCTTATTTACATCCCCTCCCTGATTCATACAGTTTCACCTGACCTTTTAGTTGTGTTCAGTGGGCAGCACCTACAGTGGAGCAGCTGGAGGTTCAACTCCACGGTGCTTTAAGGTTCCCGACTGCTGCTGCCCCCCCGATGAGAAATTAAGAGGAGAAAGACAAAAAGATGGGCTGTTGGCTGACTTCGCTCACACTGGTCAGTTTCCTCCAAGGTCAGGGATGAGGTGGTGTACGACTCATAGAATTACTTCATAAATCATTCAATGGGTGAAGAGATAAAAAGCCAATATCTGGAAGCACGCTTGTGAGCGTCCAAATGCTGCAGGAGCAGCCCTATCTCCTACAAAACCATTTGTACACAACCAATTTGCTTTGCCAAACAAATGTTTGAGGAAATGTAATTGCGTCCACACAAAACAATTCTAAACCGTTATACTGAACAGAAGTTGTATTGCAAGAGGGGATACTGTATGAAAGTCATTTAAATACGTTGTCAGTGAACGTTTTGTTGATACTGAACATATCAGCATTTTGGGACTTGGCAGATACGATTAACAATGTTTTCTCAATATGTGGATAATAAACGTAACCCAGGCGGCATTACGTTTCCTTCTACGTGTTGGCTGTTTTTGTAGTATTGCAGATTTGTAGTTCGTTTGTTGTTTGTTTGTTGTTGAACAAACATAGCTGATGATCTGGATGGATGTGAACTAAAGCGGGATTCCTGATGATTCCATTGGACAGCTGGTTGTGATGAAAACTGGAGGTGAGTGGAGGTGATTGAAGGTGAGTGCGGACACTGAAATGACAGCTGACAGCAGCAGAGGTCTGGCAGCAAGATGACTGGCTCACAGGCATTGCGAAATCTGATTGGTTGAAGTGAAGCATGTAAATGCCCTCAGTCAGTTGATTGAGCTGCAAAGGAAATGATCTACTGTAAATAAATGGAGTAGGCATAAAGATAGTCCTTCTGATTGAACTTTTGCTAAACTTCACTTGGTTAAAGTGTAACTCCACCCTCAAATTCAGCTAGAACCCTCTTCCCCAGCATATTTTAAAAAATTCAGTCAATGAGGGAACAACTGTAGGAGGCGTGTCCTCGTGGCAACAATTTTTATATAGCTCTCATGATGTAAATAGATCTCAACAGGTTGACTCTATGTTGGCCTCGCAGGATCATGGCTGAAATTATACAGTAGATGGCGTGTTGAGCCATTTTCAACCCCTGAAATGTTGATTTTTATACATTTGGTAAGAACTGTCAATATTACCACCAGCATTGATGTGTTTCATCACAGCACAGTCATATAATTTGGTTTACAGCTCAAAAAACATTTTAAGTTAAATTTAAGTGTGCAGTACCAGAAAAAGATTGCGGTTTTGGTTCAATGTTGAAACGTCAATATATCCCTGATCACAATATTTCACCTGAGTGCTATAAGTAAAACATTACTCTACTTACATATGAAAAACTCTGACAGTGAATGTTTTTGCAAATATGTTCAATATAAACTTTTCTTCTTTAGGAGAAAAATGTAATCCAAGCAGCATCTAATTTCTTACAAAACATATTTGCTAATGCTAATTATTTGAATATGAGCATGGTTTTTAGGAGACAGGGTTGGCCAGAGAAAAAATTTGACAGACTGAAGATCGTTGCTGCAGTCGGTGAAGGATGTATGCCAGAAGGGCTGATCTCCAGGAGCTGGAAAACAGCCAGTACACCTTTGATTTACTCATTCAAGTGCATCTGACAGCCACATCGTGTTTTGTGTCATCAGGTTCACATTCCTCGATAATAACTTAACAACATTTGTGGTCTCTTTCACCACCCACCCTCCCAGTCTGAAGAAACAGGTCCTCGAGGCGTTGATGACTGAGAGATGACAGATTGAATTGTGTTATCTTTCGCGGTGTTTTCTGACAGTGCTTCTCTCCCTCGCATCTCCTCCAATGCCCTCTCTCCGTCTTTGACTCCTTTCTCCTCCTCGGGTTGTTATAGGATGATATTTGTCTGTCGGTTAATTCTGATTCGTCATTAGAGGCTCACAGTCGCACAAGTCACACCTTCCCTTCTTCCTCAATTCCTCAATTTAGCTTGACCTTCCCAAAGCTCTGTCTAGCCAGTATGTCTCATTACTGCACCATGGGGGGCTGACACACACACACACACATACACACAGATCACAGTATTCTTGTTCTTTCTTTAATTATCTGACAGGCACACGCTAGCAAATCAAATGCATGAAAAAATGATAGACTTAGCTCTGCCACTTCCTTCAAGCACACACACATACACACACTAACTGCAGAGCATCAGTGACTGACAGAAAAACTCCAGAGAGAAAAAGAAATAGGTCTGAGAAGTGAGGCAGCATAAAGGCTTGACAGATGTATGCACACACACACACACACACACACACACACACACACACAGGACAAGAAATCTGCTGCAAAACAAAATTAAAATAAACAGACAATAGTGGGAGAGAACTATTTGAAATAGGTTTTATTATTTGAGGAGAGGAGGGTGTTTGTGTGTGTGGCCATAAACCTCCTTAACATGTGTCTATTTTTGCACCGGTCACGAGGTGACATTACTCCAGAGGCTTTTTCCAGCTCAGATTCACAGGCAGACAGACTGAGATGATCAGGGTCTCAAAATCAGCTTATTCATTGCAAGCAGAAAAAGCAACTTCATAAAAACAAGAGCACTCAATTTTTTAATTTTTTTTTTACATTTGCCAACTTGTTTTTGCTGTTAAACTGTATTTTAGTTGTCGTGTATATGTTAACCAATTGAAAAACATAATCCCTTTACACATACTAACAATATGTATGTCGTGTGCTACATGAAAGAGAAAAGTGCTGTAATCCAGGTTGCATTGTTTCTCCCAAAATGTATTTTGCCTATCGGAACCTTCAAAATACATTTAAATGTCATGCACATCATTTGGAGGAGATACTTTGGAGGAACACATTTCCTTGTTGAGCAAAGAATAATGATTTCTTACAGTTTTATTAGAGCTGTTGCTGTGTTAAGTCACTGCTAAGGTGATCTGGACATTTCCTGCCACTGCTGCTTCACTTTTCCAGCGACGAACCACTGGAAAAGCTTTCAATGTGGACTAGCAGAAAGAGCCGTGCATCCTCACAGTTTTAACAGAGATTCAGGTGCAAAACAATCCAGAGAGAAACTTTACTCTAATATTATGGAGTTTGATGTTTATTATTTCTATTTGACATCTTTTAGGAAATTATACCCAAGTGGTGCCTTCAGTCACCCATTTTTCACAACAACAATCTCCAGTTGGTAGGGTTACAGACTTTTATTCCTTAAATGGAGTAATAACGGAGTACACACTCTCTGACATTTGTGGGCTTGAGGGCATGCAAATGCATCCAAAAACATTTTCATTTACACAGCACCTATTTCTTTTTTAAAAAAAATATTAAAGCACACTGCAATGCACATTTATGGTGTACTATGGAACACTATAGAGCTTAGTGGTGCAATTGCTATAAAAAGTGCAATAAAAATGTATAAAGACTGGTCTACACAACTAGATAGGGGCATTTTTGGTGTCAGCAGAGCAGTTTTAAAAATTGCAAGGGAGGAATGGTACAAGAAGAAACAGCTCCAGTGAGCTTCAGGCAACAGGCACATCATCAAGGTAGATAACTCCTTTTACCGTGCAGTCAGTGCAATCGTACAAGCATCGTATACAGCAATGTGTGCATCGTCTCAGTTTCTCTTTGTATGACTGGACACGGGTATCCCAGCCATTAGTCTACTCTCTGGAATATCTCTCTGGAATCACAGTGAGCCCTCTGAGATTACCTGTCACTGTCCCACCAGATTTGACTTACTATAAAATATTTCCAACTTCCCCTCTAACACAAGAAGACTGTAATTCATCTTTTCACTCATGTCGTAGTCCAGACACTTTGGTAGACACAGCTTGCGTATCTGTTGGTGTCACGGGGAAGATACAATAGCACAGGGACAGCTAATCGAATGTTATTCTTATCATAGACATACAGAGCTGAAGATGAAAAATGGTACAATGTTTTTTTAAAAGCATATATGCTTTGATGTGAGCATATTGGAAACTGAAGCCCTGAGGGTGTGTTTGTGTGTGTGTGTGTGTGTTCCTGTCAGAGGTAGAGCTCGTCTTCATATGATGACAAATTGTCTCTTCGAGCACACCATGTGTTCATGAAGTGTCATTCATTTGTCTCCCTTGCACTGCTCACACACACACACACACACACACACACACACACACACACACACACACACAAACTGTCAGGTCTCTGAACAGCCTTGACAGTCTTTGTGTGTCCGTGTGTCACTGTAATGTAATGGCTTTATTGACCTGCGGCCCAAGGACACCACAGCACTCCCCGCCTAAACCAAATGGTTGCTTAATGGACAGCTCTCTACTCCCACCACCCATTTCCTACCATCTCATATAGACTCCTTCTTCTCCTGATCCTCCCTCCTCTTCTTAATCTCCTCAATCTCTCTATAATCTCCCACTCTTCTCAAAGTCCTACATAAGTGAACAGGGAAGAGGAGAGGAATGAAAGTCGAAGAACTGCATGGTGTCTTTTACTCCCCAAAGCACACACATACACACACTTAATATTTTCATTTAAATTTAAAGTGAAATTGAGTGTCTGGTGAAAGCCGCCCTTCATTTATCTGTCAGATAATATAAAAGGAAGCTTGAATACATGTGTGTATCTGTGTATGAACCCTACAGTGTGTAAGTTCTGTGTTATTTACATGCAATTGCATGAACTCATATTTCTGCGTACTGTACGTGGATGTTTTGTTTTTTTTCAAATTCAGTTAGTTTTATATTTTATGACAGCCTGTGCATACATTATGCATACATACTTCGTACATTTTTTGACAATATTATATTTTTTGACAATATTATATTAACAAAATAACAACAAAAAAAGCAAGTTCATAAAAATGTGTATGTGTAAAAATAGTAATTTAAAAGAAGTCACTGTGGTTGTGAGATGGATTTCAACAGGAAGACTGTTCCAGAGTTTTGGGGCCCTGACAGAAAAAGCACAGTCTCCTTTAGTTTCAAGTCTTGATTGTGGGACTGTTAGCAAAGTTTTGTTATGAGATCTGAGGTTGCGTGCAGGTAAATAGGGGGATAACAGTTCACCAATGTATGCTGGGGCTAGACCATGTAGTGCTTTAAAAATAATGAGTACAACCTTAAAATCAATCCTGAAGCTAACTGGAAGCCAGTGCAAAGAGGCTAAAATGGGGGTTATCTGATCTCTTTTGTTTGTTCCAGTTAACAGTCTGGCTGCAGCATTTTGGATCATCTGAAGGCGTGAGCGTGTATACTGTTTAGGCAGGTGAAGAGTGAATTACAATAATCAATTCTTGAAAAAATAAATGCATGAATAACTTTCTCTAAGTCAGAGAATGTTAGAAATGATCTGATTTTTTAAATGAATCGCAGTTGATAGGAACAGGACTGAACTACCTTCTTGACATACTGATCAAAAGTTAAATTGGACTCCCAGATTTCTGGCACAGAAGGTGCTAGGTTAACAAATGTGTTTCTGAAGTCTGATGTGTCTAATGGTCCAAATAAGATTATTTCAGATTTTTCTTCATTGAGTTGGAGGAAGTTATTAGACATCCATCATTTAATATCCTTTAGACAGGAATTGAAAGAGGTCAGACTGCTGGGGGATCCTGGTTTTACAGACACATAGAGTTATGTGTCATCAGCATAGCAATGAAAAGAGATTTTATGATTGTGTATTAATCTACCAAGTGGAAGCATGTAAATCCAGAACAGAAGAGGACCTAGGACAGAGCCTTGAGGTACTCCATAGGTCATGGTGGCAGGACATCCTACGACGGCAGATTAAGGTACTGTGGTCTATTGTGTCAAAAGCAGAGCTAAGGTCCAGAAGAATCAGGGCAGACCCTTCACCAGCATCAGCAGCAAGGAGGAGATTACTAGTCACACTAAGTAGAGCAGTCTCAGTGCTGTGTTTGTCTCGAAAACCAGATTGGAATTTTTCAAAAATATCGTGTTGGCTCATGTGGGCAGTTAATTGCTTGTGTACAATTTTTTCTAAAATCTTTGACAGAAAAGGGAGTTTGGGGATTGGTCTACAGTTGTTCATTACATCAGGATCTAAATTCTTTTTTTTGAGAAGAGGTTCCACAAGAGCATGCTTGAAAGAAGATGGTACATAACCAGTCGTTAGTGAACTGTTGATGATGGAAAGCACAACTGCAAAGATATGTGGTAGGACCTCTTTGAAGAGTCTGGATGGGATTGTATCTAGATGACATGAAGAGCAGTTCAGTTGACAGACAGTTTCTAGCAGTGCTTGGAGAGAGATTAATTCAAAAGAGGTGAGTGGGACTGTAGGTGTGTGGGTAATATTAAAGTTACAGATCTGTGGTAGAATCTGATTCCTAATGTTTTCAATTTTAGCAGTAAAGAGTGTTGCAAACTTCTCACATGCTTCTGATGAATGATCAGGGAATTTGTTGTTTTTAGGACCAGCAACAACATGTTCAATAGTTCTGAACAATATTCTTGGATTGTGGTGGCTTTCAGCAATGATATTGGAGAAACATGTGTTTCTTGCAGTTTTGATGGCAGACTTGTAATTGGACATCAGATTTTTCAACTGAGCAAGATCGATCCCGAGTCTGCTGTGTTTCCACTTACGTTCCATTGCCCTGCATTCCCTTTTTATTTTCCGAGTACAATCATTTAACCAGGGGGTGCCAAATGGACCTGGTTTAAGGGACCTGGTTATGAGTAGGGCCAGTAACGGATTGTGTTAAGCCAAATGAGTTGCATATATTCATATTCAATCTAAGGCCAATGGATCATCAAACATCAACAAACATGACCATTAAAATCCCCAATAATAACATCTCTCATATCTGGACATCATAAATAATAAGAACTCTGAAAATTCAGAGATGCTGTATGTTGTTAATGGAGAATAGTATATGTTCAAATGAGGTAAATTCACCAAATGAGATGGGATAGCATTTAAACTCCTTGCCATGTAGAACAGCTACACCACCTCCTTGGCCCAAGGGCCTCAGTTTAGATAGGTGGGAGTAGTTAGGGGGGGATGCTTCAATCAAGGAGGTGGCATCATTACATTTTAACCATGTCTCAGTTAGCATGAGAAAATTAAGATTATAGGAGGAAATAAAATCCCTGACAGGGATGGGAATAGCAGCACTCTGATCATTCCATAAAGGGAGAGGTAGTTACAGGAATAGCAGAGACTGTATGGGGACTACCATGCAGGTAGGGGGAGCTAGAGGGGGACACTCAATAAGTACAGTATGCGCACAGGAGGGTACTTTCAGGTGGACTCACTGCAGGTCATGGGATAAGAGCCTTACAGGAGTTCAAAGTCAGTTCAATGTTGGTAGATAACAGGCGGGAGCCTTCCTGGGACGGATGGAGGCCGTCTGATTTGAAAAGCTGAGGTCTATTTAAAAAGGCAGCGAAATTGTCAACAAAAGGGAGATCTCTGTTCATACAGTAACCCTTTAGCCAGATGTGGAGTTGGCGTAGGCGACTGAATTTCACGTCAACAAAACGTGGGGATGGGGTGGGCCGGAAACAATTACCTGCTTACCGGTGTTCAGTAGGTTGTCCACGAGGCGCACAAACTCCTGTTTGTGAAGCTCCGACTGTTGGTTTCTGATGTTGTTTATGCCAACGTGAACAACGACTGCAGAGGCAGAGTTATGTTTTTCAATCAGCTGCATGGCGGTGGGTGTAATGTCCTTTACGCAGGCACCTAGATAGCAGAAAGTCCAGCCACCACGCACCGCTATGTGCCGGACCATGGAGGCACCGACCACAAGCACCGAGGATGGGCGCCGTGCCTGGGTGTGTACACCTGACCATTTGGGGGTGTGGTGGTGGTGGGATGGAGCCCGATGTTGAGGACCCTGTCGCTGGACATCGACTATACCTGGAAGTGCAGGTGATCGAGAAGGACCAAGCTGGAGATCTTGGCGCTTGGTCCACTGTGAGCCAGGGCCGGTTTGGGGTAGAAGGGACAGCGAAAGGTGGGAGCTTCCCTCCAGAGACGGAAAGACCTGCAGACTCAGGATGTTAAATTTGTTGGCCAGCGGGATGTCCGCAGGTGGAGGAGAGGGAGATGGGCTGTTTGCGGCAATAAACACTTCTGGTCGGACAACACCTCATACTAACTAGTTTGTTTCAAGAATACTGACAACTTAAGGGTCGGGTTATGCTCGATCTGAAGTACTTCATAAGATGGTTGTCCAACCACGTTGGAAATCAAAAGTGTTTATAGTTGTTATGAATCGGCCACTCTGGAAGGCAGAAGCTGGCCATCATAGAGAGGAGGGAGATGGGATTTCTTATAATTATTGTGGATTACAGCACACATTTTCAGACAGTCTCTTATGGAAGGCCTTTATAGTGTTGCACTGGGTTATTCACATGAAAAGTGACAGAAATTGTAAAGCTGAGGGAGAAGTTCAAACCCTGGCTCCTTTCTCATCTCCGCACAGCTGACCAATCAGAGCGTGAAGTTGGATCGTGGGTTTCGGAACATTACAGAAATGGTTGGACACAGTGCCCCCTAATCCAACGTCGGAAAGATGTGGGAGGAGGGGGTTTCCAAAGCTATTTGACCATCTGACAAGCAGTTCTGATGAAGAATACTGGCCCCTTATATGGCCATATGTGTGTGTAAATACTTTTTAACGGTGTGTTGCAACTGTGTCACTGGGTGTACTAATGAGATCTCTTCACAATTTCATTTCCCTGAAGTCCTCTCACCACCATCAGCATCTAGATAATGTACCACCAGGGGAAAATAGTCATCTGCTGTCTTCACAGATTGTTAATTAATTTCAGGATGGGGTCTAATAATTTAAGTCCCCTGTGTACATTTTTTACTCTTTTGTAATTTCAGTCGCACAATACAAACTTTAAAAAGTGACACCTTGTAGGTGTGAAAAATCTCAGAGGTGAGTTGTTTCTCTTGAGGTGTGACATTTCTGCAGCTTTAGTGTCAAAGACAACAAAGCAGTTCATTTTCTCTGCTACATTCACTGCACCTTCTCAATAAGCACCAGGACACACAGATCAATGAACTCTGAAAACTGAATCATGTTTTCTGTGAAATGTCGAAATCTGGGGCCTTACGGTCATTTGCAAGACAACACTTCAAAGCAAAAACTGTACGGTGGAAAGTGTTGTTTTTGTTCTGATGAATAACTTTTAGGCAATAACTTACAAGAAACTTACATAATTGTTCCTTCAAAAATCTATCACAGACAAGCAGGAGCAGAATTGTTTTAATGGATTTCATTTAGCAGGCTCCTTCATGAGCTGACTTTAAATCAAGCAAGAACAACAACTCGAATGGCAGAGGATCTTAAACATTGATTCCTGTCCACCAGTTCGCTAAGAATTGCCAATCCTACTTCAGAGCAGCACGTCATCATCTGCTCCTGTTAATTAACGGTGACGAGACTCAAATAAACATGGCTGCACTGACAGCCCAGACAGATGGAGATAAAGAGGTGGCTGTGTTGTCAACAGGCAAAGGTTCCTCAAAAGGAAAAACTGTATTCAAATCAGCGAGCTATACTTAGCTACTGTTTGTCAGTCAGCTAAGGTTTAGCTCATCTTTATTTTAGCCTGTTTTCTCCTGAATCTGTTCTTCTGCACCTCTTCCTGAGATTTAGTCAGAGTCCTGATGTGTTACTGTGATAGAAACAGTTTAGAGGTGGATGGAAAACAGACACAACCACAAGAACTACTTATAGATATTACATCACTGATACGAGGTCGAGTCCAGCAGCACTTTGTGCCCCTGAGGGGCTATTTTTCTTACAATAAATACTAGATCCAAAAAGTACACAGGTTAACGTTGTCACTGTCGTAATCATCACTGTCAGTAACACCATCTAGAGAAAGCTTAAAGAAAAAGTCAGAAATGAAGGGACCACACTGCACATCCGCAGCTTAACAGGCTGAATTACATTCTGTTTAAACAGCAGTATACCTGTTAGTACCACCTTTAGGGAGGTGAAACCTCCGTCCTAATGGAAGCAAATTAAACTGATTGTTTAAAGGGTGCTGGGAGTCCAGGAAGATGACCTGCACTATTTGCATTCAGGACATTTTTATCATGGATAACCAATAGCAAAGCGGTGACCAACCCTTGGCTTGCAAGCCGCATGGCCCTATGCCTGTATGCAGTATATGTGGCTGTTCTTTTCCCATCCTGCTGTCTTTTTTATTCAATTACCAATGACAACCTATACATGTAAACCACCGCTTTTATGTGAGAGCCAGTCTCTTGAGTTAATGGAACAAAAGTGCATAAGTCATAGGGGACCAATCCTGTACTGAGCGTAAGGCTGACGAGAGCTTTTCAGAGTGGACTTGAGAGAACATTATCACACCTGTGCTGGATATTATCACATTGCACACACAATTATTATCATTGGAGGTTCAAAAATCTCATCACAATTTGCAGAGCTTGACTTTCATATGCAGTCAGTCTGCTTTTGGAAGAGAGGCACAAGGATTATCTCCAGCTCCATGACCCTCAGTGGATTTTACTTTCGGTGTTTTTGGTGGACATGCTGTGTCTCAAGGTGCAGATTTTGTCTGATAGCGCCATCTTAGTTTATTTCTGCATCCTTCCTCTGCCCATTGCAGTTGTCCTCAGCTCTTCCTGTTGTTCCTCAGTCACCTGATCATCATCTGGCTGCACACCTGTCCCTCATTGCCCTAATCAGTCTCTCAGTATACACACCTGCCCACTAGCTTTACTCATTTGCCAGATTGTCAATAAGCTTTTTTCACAGCAGTCATAGTAGGAAAGGCACAGGTGTTATTAATAACATTAACGATGGCTCTGTTCTATTCAGTTGTCCCAGTAAGCCATGACAGTGTGACAGTGAGCCAGCATGAACAATACCAGGACCCTGAAACTGAAGCAGTGTTCCTACTGTGACATGTCAAAATGCCTTCTGTGTAAACTGTTTTTATATTGACAATTTTGTGGTGGACCAGACAATGGGGGGAATAATTGCAAATCATGTACGTTTTGGTTCAGGCAGGAATCTCTCTCTAATTATCCTCCCAACACACAAAAAAACATTGATAGGGAGTTGGAAACTGTTGACCATATAGACAAACTAAAAAGAAATGCAACTTAATTTGTTCTGCATTTGTTTATAAAAAATACAAATAGACCTCTCCGAAACATTTAGGCAGTGTTCTCACAGAGAGTTCATTACTGAATGCTAAAATATGGTGATGATTCACTGGTTACCAAACATAGTGATGACCTACTTTAATAAAAAATCAGTATATTTTTATTGAGATGTAATATACAGAGTGATTAGGAAATGCATCACAGACTACACAGAGTTTAAGTTGACTGCTGCAAAAACAGCCTATAAAGGTATATAATTACTATTGCAGTTTTTTTTGCCAAACCAAACCACATTTACATTTCTTTTCATATGTATCTGAAAAACTATCTGATCAAGAAATTTTTTTTAAAAAAAGAGTAAATGAGTCCAAGAAGCATTCAAGACAGACTGAAATCCGAATGCTCAAACCACCTCCGGCATCTACAGAGTCTGTCCCCTGTGATAATGGCAGCTTAAGTCAGCCACTGTTCTCCCCTTGTCATTAAAGAGAAACTGCAGTATTTTTAAACCTGGGCCCTGGGGTCAAAATGACTAATACTTGCCATTAGTTTTGGAATTGGTCCAGTAGATCGCATCCGCCGGCATCTGCAAACGGGCTGCAATGGCTGCAACGCAAACCTTTGGGCCAGTTGTGCCATTTTTGCCACTGACAAGCTCAGGTTGTTATTCGAAGTGTCTGACAACATTATGGAAAGGATCACACTTCGAGTAACTACCTGAGCCTGTCAGTGGCAAAAACAAGCACTTTTAGTGGATGTAGTTGTCACGGGCGCAATTGCCCGTTTTTCACGTTTGTCTTCTTACTCAAGCTCTTTAGCAAACGAAAGTAACCTGATCCACGCGTAACAGGCAATCCGGGCACACGCATTTAACAATATGTAAATGAATACAAAAGAACGTCACAAATATTTTTAGACATTTGTATGCACTGGAAGCTTTTTGAAAGCGAAAATGTATCAGATCGGTGAAGCTGAAGTTAAAAATCTGTATGTATAATTGTTATAGGTATTTGTGTGTGGGTTGGAACACGCATTTGTGAGTACCCAAAATTACGCACAAATTGTACACATTTGCAAATCTTATTGGGACTATTTTAACTCCATAGACCTTGACTGTGTATTCAATTCATGTTTCACACAGAGCATCGATTCGACTGTAATAGTTTATCGACCGTGCTGACGTGGTATCGGCTTGACATACAAGCTACAGCAGCTCATATATTGTCTCAGAAAAGATGGATTGCCGGGTGTGAAATCACCTAGCACTGTAAGCGCAGTGCATCACGAGTTTCAAGGACGTTGTAGGGTGATGAAGGCAATGTGTTTCCTTCCCAGAAAAAGAAAGAAAAGGAATGAGGGATAAGCCAGCCACCTGAGAGGGGAGAGGAGATTGTCATTCAGCAGGCGTCTGATGGCTGTCAGGCAGTTCTCCTCCACTGCAGATGTGACGCAAACATACACTCCTCTTTCTCTTCTCTCCGCTGTGTCATCCTCCTCCTCCCCCCTTCCTCTTACTCTTTTCTTTCCTTTCCTTCATCTTCTTATTTCCTTTCTTTTCCTTGTCATGCATGTTGTCTCTCTCTGCATGCCTCTCCACTTTTTCCCTCTCTTTCCTGCTTGTTTTTTTTTTAGCTCTCTGCCCTCCCACCTCTCTATTTTTCCCCTTCTTTCTTCTTCTCTCAATCCTCTCAGCAGAGATGAGTGGGTGGAGTGAAGCATTGTGCCCTGGAGATTGTTGTGCCATCCGCTTCTCAGACGGGCCAGACCTTGTGCGCGTGCTGTGCCTCTGTGTGTGTGTGTGTACATGCATGTGTGTGTAGTTGCAGCCCCTAAAACAACAAGAAAAATTGACATTCCCTTTTACTTGGGCTTAAATAAATTATCAGAGTTATTGGTTCATCGATGTTGTCCTAAAAATATATAAATCTTACTTAGAAAATGACAGCTTATTTTCTCTTTCTCCACCTTTTCGTGCATTTCTTGATTTTGTGTTCAGCCGTTTCTCTTTTCCTTTCTGATTTTGTTTCCTTTTCCTTCCTCATTTCTCTCTCCCTCCCTCATGACTTGTCCTCTTCTCCTCTTATTCCTTCCCATGTCAGCTCAGAGAGAAATATATCCCCCTCCTCTGTCGCTACATTTCCACATATCTTCTCACTTACCCTGCCTTCTTCCCCTCCCCTCATCCTCTTCCTTCTCCTCCTCTTTGGCCATTTTTAGACAGTAAATCCCATCCTCTCCCACAGTACATCTCTGTGAGTGTCTGAGTGTGTACGTAAATGTGTTTTTAAGAGATAGTGAGGGACGCACACACACACACACACACACACGCACAGACACAAAAGCTGAGCAATATGCCACCACTCACCTTCTCAACCCTCATACTGTAAATTCTTAAACACATTGGCTGTATGATACTTTCACCAGCGCACAACTGTAAACCACCAAATGGGATTTTGCAACATATAATCCCATTTCCCAATCCCCGATTCTCCACCAGAATAATTGTTTTTACACAGCGCTTTATTACTGAATAAATGAACGGAAAGTTCATTTCCGTTTGGTGAGATTCATTTGTGGTGTTTGGGAAGCTTTTTTTTTTTTTTCTAATGAAACACATTCACTGTGCTGTTATTCAGGTTATTAGGTTTGTTTACTGTGTGTGAGACAGAAGGTGAGTGTGTTGTCTTTTTCTCTTCTTTCTTCCACTCTCTGCAAGGTGAGCTGCTGTGTTTGGGTTGAACTGCTGTGGGTAACTGAAGGCCAATACCAGTATTTGTCCTGCTGAAGCTACAAAACACAATTTTTAAAAACGAGTGTTTGAGCCCAAAGTCAGAGGTTTACATTGTTTTTTTTTCTCCCATAAAGGTGAAGAACCTTCTTAAACATTAGATCATAATGGGTCACTAAAGGGTGAAATCTGGGTACATGAATACATTTAATACTTTATTTCCAAACAAACTGTGGTCTGGAAGTAACTTCGATCAAACAACATTACTAGTTAATATCCAACACGTAATTACAGCCCAACAATCAGCCCGGTCTAACCCTATGACTGGGAGACTGAGGAGGGTACTGCTGAATTTTCAGTTTGACCAAGTTATATTGGCCATGTGTGTGATGGGTCTTTATGTTTAACCACACTGATTGATTTGTTAACTGATCTGAGCCAATCATATCAAACATGTCTGAATAAATCCATGCAAACCATCATTTAAAATATCTTCTGAAGTGCGTGGTGAAAGTTGAGGCTGTCAATTAGAGACATGATTACAATGACGTAAAGGAGAGTTTTTACCGTAAAGCTATCTTATCTCACCTCAGCTGAAGCACGACAGACCTTCATCTCATTAGTCTATTCTCAGACAGCAAACAGTTAGTTAATAAAACTTCAACATGGATGCGGAACAGAAACGCTTGGATGAGCTACAGCGTCTTACAAAGTGGAGCCTGGAAGGTAAGAGAGAGTCATGTCATATCTGAGTAATTACCCTCCTGATATACTGCATGGATAGCATTACAGAACCTTAAAGTGCCACTAATAGCATATGGCATGGTACTTTTATTTTCGTCAAAGAGAAATATAGTTATATAGTCATCAAGCCAAAAATACTTCATACAAAAAGAATCATACACACATCTGCAATATATACAAAACACTATAATACAAAAAAAACACGGATGCAGACAAACAGTATTTCATTTGAAATATAGAGTAAAGACCTCCATCTGTATTTCTACTGGCCTCACTCCAACTGCTGCCTACCATAAAGTAGAGTCCAAACCGAATCAATCTGGCCTCACAATTAGAGAGCACAGAAGTATCCATAATTAGACATAGATTAACTGAGATGCATAGCAAACTAACTAGGGCTTGACAGAATGAAAAACTGTGCTGAAATGTGAGCTGTTCCGTTTTTATTGGAACAAGACGTGGTACAGAAACCTGTTCCAGATTCTGAAGCAGAGTTTGACCTCCGTGTCTGTAACAAGCAGCAGGTGACTGAAGGTGTTTATTATTGGTGTTCTTGCAGGGAAAAGTAGGTCATCAGAAGAGAAGTCTCATTTTCCTCAAATGTTTGTTGCTTTATTTTTCATTCTGAAGCACTGTGACATCTGCTCTTAAAAGGTGCAGCATAAATAAACTCACTAATTACGTACTTACTCTTGCATCCGAATATTTCTCCATGTATTTTGTATCTTAAAAGTGATATCTCGAAAATGTAAAGTGAAGAGCGAGATAGAGGTGACATGCTCTGCTGACTTCAATAGGTGTAAAGCAATTACTGTATACTATTCCAAACAAACAAAAGCATCAATATCAGTTTCTGGGTTCTTATAATGTAAGAATAAATACATTTTTGACAGTCAATAGATTTTCAGAAGACATAAATGTCTGCTTTAACATGCTTAGAGACTGAGGGGATTCCTAAGATTCAGGGCCAAATATGGCTATGATAGATTTATTTAAATTTATTTGAATGCAACAAAAAAAAGCCAATGTTTATACTGCAGGACGTTCCCTGTTGATTGGCGGATTTGTGAGGTCGGTGATCTTAATTCTTTCATCTTAGTGCTGACCAAAACCAATTTTCACCTCTCATACCTTATTGGCCAGGTGAGGTGGGCGTGTGTGTCTGTGTGTGAGTGTGTCCTTTCGTCCATCCATCCATCCCTCCATCAGGAGTCTTGACAAGGTCCATGTATCACTTAGCCGTGGGCTAGTCAGGCCTTTCCCATAAGCCACTGCTGCCTGGAAGATTAATGGCCGTCTTAATCTCACACTAATAGGTGGACCTGCAGACAGACAGACCTCCCTCGCACTCTGCAGGAAAAGAGATCCTCCTTTGAATGTGTTTGTTCCCCTACCTTTGTAAAATAAAGCATCAGTGTTTTAGAGTTCCTTACTGTCTGCTCATTACTATCACACCAGGTTTAGTTTGTCCCTTCATTGTATACAGCTATTTCTGTTTTGCACACTTTCATAACACTGTAACTCAGTGGTCTTTAGTCCTGTTGTAAGAAGGTCAAGGAAAAGGTCATTCTGTTTTTCCTTCCGGTCACTGAGAAAACTAATGAGTGTACCTGTAAGGCATCTGTTGGACACATCTGTTCAGCACACTGACCTCAGATCAGTAAAAAATATATATAATTAGACTACGTTTAATCAATCATGAGCAAAAATTGTGAATAGGTTGGAGGTGGGCTTGTGATTAGAGGGTCACTGCTTTGAATCCTTTATATTACATTAAGGAAATGATTGAATGAGTTACGCTCATCTTTCCCTCAACAGCTACTGGCAAGGTGCCCTGTGGCAGTGGGTGGTGTAACTCAGTAACACAGAAAGATAATGTTACACTACTTCTCAGTAACAAATTAAAAGTTAAAGGTACATAGAGGATACTGGCAAAAGGACACGGTTAAACCTCAAGATTGTGAAGAGAAAAGCGAGAAGGAAAACTACAAGCTGAAGCTAGCTGACCAACTGACAGCTTGGATCTGCCTCAGTGGACCTCAACTGGAATAAGTCTGAAAAACAAAAGACTGGTAAGCCTTCCACTCCTGTTTTGGAAAACTGAAACTTTTTCTGTGGAAAAAATGACGTAAAATAACATATCTTGAAACATATAACTAAAGTTAAGAGCTAAAGTAAACACCTGACCAGAGGTCTAACCAGCCAGAATAACTGAAAACACCTGTGTGGCTGTGCATTGCATTTAATTACTGCAAAGTAACTACAGCTGTCAAATAAATTTAGTGAGTAAACTATATAACATTTCCCTCTGAAATGTAGAGAAGTGGAAGTATAAAGTTATAAAGAACAAGTACTTCAAAATTGCAAGTACAGAATTTGAGTAAATATAATTTGTTTACATTCCTCCACTGGTCATAAACCCCTTAAACTGGACTAGTTTAGATAAGACATGGTCAAAAAAACTGACTTTTTGTACTCAGCCGCACATACCAATTTTTGAAACAATATCATGTTGTGAGGAATTGGGTATTTAAGTACTGCTCCTTTTTGACACGATACAGTAACATAGAAGTATTATTTTTGAAATAAAGAGGAACCAGTCTGCAACCAGGTCTGTCTTGAATATTGCTATGAATAATAATGACTTCTCAGTCATTTGGCAGTAATTACATAAATGAATACTTATTAGCCACTTCCTAGTTTATGCGTGTGCATGCAATGAGTTCATTAAATCTCCCATAAGGAATTTATGGAGGGAGAGCTGCCACTTAATGGTTGAATAAGGACCTATTAAGTGTGTTTATAATGCTTTGTGGATTAAACTCATTGTTATAAACCATAATTTGTCCCAAGTATATGAGCATCAATTACCAAGACATAAATGAGGATGATAATTTTGTCATTTCAGGTTGCTCTGTTCTCTCTCTCTGTTTTCTGCCTGATGAGCTCAGACGACAGTCAATTAAGTGCAGACACACTGTATTGTATGTGTCCTCTTGCTACAAAGAGCTGAAGAGACAGCACCTCATTGTGTCAGATACTCATTCCAACAAGTAGGCATATGCATGATGTAACTCCGCTCGCCTGCCATTCAAATGATGAGTTGTCTTACATTTTTCCAGCGTTCTGATTTTCTGCTGTTTCTCCTCAGTCACGTTGGCTCAGCTGCCTTATCAAGTGTCTCCATAGCACTGTTCTTTAGAGAGAGAGTGGCTTGCTTCTGCTTTTTCTAATAGAAACTCTGTTGTCACATATGCAGAAAGACAGATGTCTAAGTCACTTGTTGCACTAGTTATCAATGTCTGAGTCCAAGGTTTATGAATGCTTTTAGTGGGGAGCAAAGGAGAGGGATTCTTTGTTTGGCTTCTCAGATTTGTGTTTTCCTTTCTGAAATACGATCTTCGGTTAAAGTCTCTGCAGCTATGTCACCCCCCACCACCTGTCACGGCAGTGCCCCAGTATTTTCGCTTGTTTCCCATTTCCCTGGTGTCTCCTTCGCTACCCTGTCTCTGTGTGTGTGTGTGTGTGTGTGTGTGTGTGTGTGTGTCTGTGGTGTGGGCGTGGCACTCTCGCTCTCTCTCACTGTCCCGCCTCCTGGATCCCTGTTCAACCTGCACACCTGCCATCAATGAGCTTGTCATCTCTCTCAGCCTACACACCTGTCATCCATCACTTCATCACCTCTCCTGGATATCTACCCCGGCTCTCCACTCATTGCCTGATCGCTCTCTCAATTTCTGTGGTAGTTATGTTTCAGGCTGCCTTGAGTAGTTAGCCTGGTTGCCTGCCTGCTATCCCTGTACCTCTCCAGTCAGCCACACTCACACCCTTACTTCCCAATCCTGCCCAGCCACGCTCCGCCATTTCTCATCACCCTTCTGTCTTCAGCCCCTGCCAACCACCATCTCCTCTCCACCTCACTTCCATTCCCTGGTACCTTTACGATAAATCATAACTTCACCTCACCTCTGTGTCCATGTCCTCCACCCTCTACTAAATGCAAGCCAAGGAAAAACCAAAGCAAATGGAATGAGCTTAAATTTGATGTCGTAGAAAGTATCTTGTAACATGATTAAAGGACTAGAAAACAAGTAAAACAATGAGAAGTTTTAAAAATTCACTGCTTATGATTACATATAGAAAATCACCAACTGACTGCTGAGGAGAGATGGACACTGATTGTACCAGTGCATTTACAGTTGTGAAACTCTTGTGGGGGAGAGGGGTGGCTGAGAAAACAAACAACAGGAAACATCTTGTGCAGCAGCTACAGGGGCTCTCGAATCTGCAGACAATCTGCTGCTCAGTAAAGTATGTGTGATTGAACCTTTGCAACTTAACGAATGATAGTGTGTTTCAGGCTAATACTTTTTGCTGATCCTCAGCTGACTAATGAATTTAATTCATTAATTCAATTTGATAGTTCAAAGGACTGACTGTTAAATCAAGAGTTTGTCAGTCGCCGGGGTAGAAAATCTTCTGAAATACAGTAGCACACATAGCAGAAACACATCCATATGCATGCTTGTGTGGATTAAAAAGAACATATCAGATAGAGATAGTCTTCCCATAGAAAACCAAAGTAGTGCTGATAAATCTGCTGTAGCTCAGGTAGTGGATATCAGTGGTGAAATACTTGGTTACTGACTGGACCAAAACTGATATTTATGACAGCAAAAACTGCACCGAGTTAATCCTAGTGACCTGATGGTAAATGTGTGTGTGTGTGTGTCTGTGTGTGTGAAAGAGAGAGAGAGTTGGATCTGAGAACATCTCAAAAGTTCAGACTGTGCTCGAGGCTCACTGTCTCATCCTGCGTGTCATCAGTCTGACAGTTTCTCACTCACACACAGCGTAAAGGACGGAGAGCAACAGTGGCACAATGATATGTTTATTGAGAGGCTTTGGATAATAGAAAAGGTGGTGGCTGCTGCTTGAATGTCACAACCACTGACAAAAAAACATGGACATAAACTCCCTTACCTAGACACACACATACACACACACACACACACACACACACAGGCCACACACACACAAGCCTCACCTCTGCTCCCATCACTCCAAAGAGAGAAAAAACTTACGGCAATGCACAGGACAAGACGGTAATCACAGTTTCTACAAGCTAATTTCTATATGAAAAATTCACAGTTACACATATATGCATGAGGGAGATTTTCTTCTTAGGCACGGCAAAAGCAATAAGATGTGTATCTCAACAACAAAAATAATGATAAAAATAAAACATTTTGCACATTTCATAAATCCTCAGGGGCCCAGATGGACTGAATGCTTACACTGGATTTGAGGTGGGAACCTCCTCTATTTGCAGCCCGCGGGTTCTCGAGTGAAAGGTCACACTCACACCAAAGGAGGAAATGGTATAGCGGGAAAGATAGACGTCTGCACGTGTTTTCTTTTAACTGCACTACCAGAGTAACGACTCAGTTCATCTGGTCACCCCCCTTGTATGCATCTTTATATTATATATACTCTCTTCCTATACATATACACATTTAGGATTTGCAGAACTTGGGACTGAAACATTTAATATAAATGTAATCCCAGGTCAGACAGAAGAATGGCTATTAGAACACTGTTAGTCTACATACAGCTCCACTGGTTCAATGTCCAGTGGTGATAACGCTTTGAAATGATCATATACGAGTAAATCACACACAGACAATATCACAGACAGTTACTTGAGCTGTTTTTTTTGTTGTTGTTGTTGCTCTTTTTCTATATTCGCAATTCAAGTTCAGACAGTTCACTGTGTTGTCCTGTTGTGTGTTGAACGCTTCCGGAGTACGCTAAATATATAACAAGGTAATCATTGATAATTTAGCAGCCCCTTTCTGCACACTGTCACAACAACAACACCAAGACCGACCCTCCCTCTCCTCATCTCCTCGTCTTTGGAAAACCTTGTGCTCAGGTAGGAAAGACAGTCAGTGGCGTTCTCCCTCTCAGGTTTTAATACATCTACTGCAGCAGCTGGACTGTGGAAAGCACGATAGCTCTTTGACAGGATGTAGTCCACACTGTAGTCTTTTTAGACTTTTTAAATGAGCGCTGCTGAGTAGTAAGCTGGTGTTTTCATTTGTGTGAAGGGAAGCAAGCGCATTTGTTCAAACGGGACTAGGTTTGGTTGTTTATTAGTCTGTTATTTAGTCAGTACCTTACAGTAGCCTCGGGGAACCACACAGTCAAACAAGGAAGCACTGAGGCGATAAACAGTTTGTTTCCAAGCAGTCTGAAAACACTGAGTAGAAGATACTTAAAAGCTGAGGAATATTGCTGGCATTTGGAGTCAATTCCCACACAACTGCTCCACCCGAAAAAACATCAAACTTAACATGTTCTGGATATTTCGCAAAATAATGTTATGTCAAAAGATGAATTGACTTTGTTTTAATTGAATCAAAGTCCTCAACACTGAACCCTGATTGGCTCACTGGAATCAGCTACTCTCATTCAGTTCAGTTACTGAAAACTGGCCTGATTGGACAGATTTAAGTAATTCTATAATGGGAGCCAATCTGGTTAATCAAGTTAAGCTGTCATGTGTTTTCCTGGAGTTATGTCGCGTTCATGTCATATTGGAGTTATCGTAATTATCAGGTTCCAACGTGTAAAACTTGTTCACATCAACATCCAACTCGACTTGGCGCTAAATAATACGTAAATGCCTGAAAACCAAACAAACATGGTCGCCTCACGTCAGCCAAAGTCTGTCATTCAACATTAATTAAACCCAGATGTACTAGATATAGTTTTATATGGTCATTTAACAGTATTTGTAACACTCATACCCGTCTTGAGTTGTCAGGTGATGTGAACATTCACAAGTTGTAAACATGGGAATCTTCTCCATCTCTAGCATCCACCTCGTATAACATGAACACAGCATTTGTCTAAAGATGGCCCCTCCTGAGTCTTGCATTTCGTCATAATGAGCCAACAGGCCTGTCCCATTTCAAAGGCTCCTCCACAAAAAGAACAAGAAACGCTGCCTTTTGTTTTTAACCCAAAATTTTGGAGGAGGACACACCCGGCCCTCAAGATTCAACAATCCATTATGTGCTGATCGACTGTTCAACAGAGCATTCAGGGAATCTTTGTCAACTCACAAAATCACGTGATCATGTCATATTTACCAGGTACTTGCGTTAAGGTGATCACTGGTGACCACATCACATGGACTAGACCAACAATAGGTTGTAAATAAAGGAAGCCAAGCATGAACTCCACGATTTGCAGCATGGACATCTTAATCACAGGGCATCACAAATAAATGGAAGTAACATGGATATTTTTACCATTAACACGCTCCACTATTTGCCTGGTGTTCATTGTGTGTTGACGTTAAATGCCACAGCTCGTACTGCAAACTTTGTTGGCTGTTTGATGGCAACGTCCTATAATAAACTTAGACATTTTCGACTTTACAAGTTGACAAGGAGCACCTGAACATACCATTAGTTTTTATCTCTGTGAGACAAGTCTTATTTATGTGGGAGGAACAGGTTCAGCCTTTTGTGGGCTGCATCTTTCAGAGGATCCAGGCCCTGAATTAGGACACATTTTTTTGAAAATACAACTTTAAATGTAACCATTCGAAACAATGTACATCATCAGTGTCTTCACTGAATGTTTTTATACATGCAGCCAGAGAAATGTTGAATTCCTGATATATGGGTAACTTGAAGCTGGTATCTTTTTCATTTATACACTTTCACGCTCTTTCTCTATTCTGAATGTCTGGCTCTGTGCTACTGGCTGAATAGCTACCACAGTGATACTATTGTTTCACATATGGCAGATAATAACGAATGATGGATGCTCAGCGGGAGTATCAAAGCAACAATATACACATACAGCCATGGGATGGCATGTGGGGAAGGATTTTAGCCAAAACTTGTTAATTTGAGATAAAACTTTTCATCTTCACAGCTAAAATGGTTTATCACAGTGGAGATGGCATTATGGCGTCATGTGTATGTATATGTGTGTGTGTGTGAGCATTTTCCCGCATGAGTAACAGACGTGTTTGTTTGATGTGGTCTTGTTTAGATAAGCCTGTGCCTGGATGTACTTCTTCCAATGTTTTTGAATGAGAGTGTGTGTGTGTGTGTGTGTGTGTGTGTGTGTGGGTGAGGGTGTGTGTGTGCGTCATCTCAGCAGATGGAGTTTGATTCTCACCACTGGGAAATCTCAAT
This sequence comes from Maccullochella peelii, assembly GCA_002120245.1. NCBI lineage: Eukaryota > Metazoa > Chordata > Actinopteri > Centrarchiformes > Percichthyidae > Maccullochella > Maccullochella peelii. The sequence goes on along the minus strand of LKNJ01003160.1, from coordinate 22,434 downwards.
CCCACAATGCACTGGGAGCTGTGCCAAATGAGGAAGCAGCAGCAGCAATGAGGAACCAATCACAGCTTGAATACTGGGGAAAAAAAGTGCTTTCACTCTCTCTCTTCTTCCCGTTGCTGTTCCTCCAGGACTAGCCATTGTTGTGCTATCCATCAACATGAATTGGGCCTAAAGCATGAGTTAATTCTTAACTCATGTGCATAAAACACACACACACACACGTATCACAGACACAGCAAAACCGATTAACAGAGATCACAAAAGGAAAATGGGGACAGAGTGAAGTGGTGGTTGGTTGCCCATCCTTCCCTTTTTGTTTCTGAGCAGACAAAAGCAAACAGAAACGTCTGGAAATCCTGGCTTCAGAAAATGACAACAGCAAGAAAATTCAAAACCGCATGTCTCATCACTCTCTGGTCTATTATTCCAAATGTCAAATGGCCTACTTTTACATGGGATCTCTTCCTTTGTTCAATGTCTTTCCAAATCCCCTGATCAATCCTAAGGAACGTCTGTTGTTGGATTGAGCGGTGGAGAGAGAGAGGAAAGAGGAGTTGAGAATGTTTTTCCAGCATCTTCATGAGAACGGCAGAATTCACCTTTTTTTTTTTAACGCAGCTTATCATACACCTACCAGCAGTTAACATCAGGATTCAGTAGTAACCGGTAAAAGCACATGAATGTACCAAAAAACAAAGTGCTCCCAGTCAAACGAGCGTGATGGCAAGACGATCTGAGTAACCATTGTGATGTGTCGAAGCAAACTGATGACATCACATTCCCCCGCCACAGCAAGATGGGTTCAGATTTGAAAAATCAGATTATTGACGTGTGTGTGTGTGTGTGTGTGTGTGTGTGTGTGTGTGTGTGTGTGTATGCTAGGGCTTGACCGACATGTGATTTTGAAGCCAGTATACTATGCCAAAATTCTGCTTTTGAAATTAAGTATTTCCATGGCCACAAAACATTATATTTGCCTAGATTTCTATTTTTAGGATGGAAAACAGCATTTACTTCATTGAGGGACAATGAAGTTCTTCACTGACAGCCAAACTAATGACATTAAGGCAGAGTGAGGCAGGTGTCATTGCAGGTTTTTGAACACAATACTGTGGAACGATATCTCTGGCCAGACATCGGAGTTTAGCTACGATAAGGGAATAAACAACATGATATCAGAGATGGATGACAACTGATAACTGTTTCTAACTAAAGGCCAATGTCAGCTACTGCCCAGTATCTATGACAGCAAAATCATATATCGATATTACCCTCGAGTGTGTTTCTATGTGTGCGTATATGTTTGCTTGCTCATAGTGAAAAACAAAACGTCTTCCATCCCCTCTAGCCCTTCTTTGGCAGGTCTGGAACAAAAGGGATGTCTTCACTCCCCAGATAACCAATCACAGTCCAGCGGTGGATTGTGAGATTGTCAACATAAATCGTTACGAACGCCTCGATGTGAGGTATGGACGGAGAGAAAATATTCAGAAAAAGGGAGAAGGGGAAGATGGCTGGTTGGCCCCCGAGTTAAGGGTCTTTTTCGGGTGTTTTCTTCGAGGTTTAGTCCAGTTAGTCGTCCTTCAGTTCCATGCTACTGCTGGCCCAGCAACTGGAGGGTGGTTTCCCATAGGCTCAGCTGCAGCTGGGGGTCAAAGGTCGGTGGTGTTGTCATCTCCCTGAGCCCATTGGCCCAGTAGCCTCCTCCACACTCCCCCTCCAGGGCCGGTGACAGAGCGGCGTACAACACAGTGGCAGCGCCCTCTGCAGGAGTCTGAGGAAAACGCACACACACATATAAATATATGTAAATATACGCATACCAAAGATACGTAAACATCAAAAGGAACTGGAGTGACTGCAGGATGACAAGTTCAACAACAAGTTATCACTGCAACAAACAAATAACGCGTCTGAGTGTGTGTGTGTGTGTGTGTGTGTGTGTGTGTGTGTGTGTGTGTGTGTGTGAATGCCAGAGGAGGGCTGATGTCACTGTATGTTAGCATCAGGGAAAAGCAGGCTCAGGGTGTATGTGGGTGTGTTAGTGTTGATGAATTTTAACAATGATCTCAGTGTCAGCTGTGAGACCAGGAGCAGGTTTCAGAGCAGAGAGGGGATCACATCCTGCGAGCATCAACAGCACACTCGCATACTTTGTGTGTGTGTGTGTGTGTGTTGTAATACTCCACAATATTTCCCAACATGAATTTTAAATGTTCCCCTGAATGAATTTTTATTTTGCTTGCAGAAATAAATTTTTCAGTGCGAGTGACGATACAGACAAACACAACTTGTGCTGCATTGTTCATGTTGCTGTCTGTAGTTTAAAGGTCTGTTCACACATGGAGGGGTTTAAGCACAGAAGAAAACATGACAACAGGCCACTCACTTCATTGCTCATTACATTTGATTGCTTATGACTTAGATGCAAAAGTAACGTAAAGTGTTTTTCAAAGTGCCCCACCCCCTGAGACGTTTTAACCCATATTAACCTGAGAACGAATGATCATGATGACAAAATCAGTGTTTAAAATGAGTTCTAACATTATTAAAATGATGTCATGGAATTTAAATGCGATTTCAAATAAATTATAGTCATATAAAATAATCTCACATTTAAAGTCCTTGGCATGTGACGTTGCAATGCTTCAAGGAACCCACTTGAATGAGCTTGAATCACAGAAAACAAAAGATGGATAATGGTAATGGAGCTTGTATCTTGTTTTCAAAAAAAAAAGTTTCTTTTAAATTAATAAACTTAGTTGCAGATAAGGAAATGAGGTACATTATAGCTTTCTGGATTTCTTTAAAATAAAATATGCTCTAAATTTTTTTTTGTCAACCAGCTGATTTCATCGACTGTTTAAGAGCATCTACTTCATTTTCTGTCTAAAACCGTCAGTGTCTGTTCAGATAAAAAATGCTGCATGTGAACACACCACAATCACACAAAACAATTTATTATGATTTATGCCTTAGTTATTATTTATTTCTTATCTACATCCTTGATTGTCCTTAGGTTGTTTGTTTTGTGATTAAGGATTGATAAAGTACTCTGTTTTTTTTCTTTTCTTTCTCTTTCTATCTGTCCTCTAGCCTTTGGCTTTGCATGCTCCTAAATGTAACGGCTTGAGATAAAAACGTGTTGTAACAGGAGAGAATCACAGTTTGTGTGTGCGTGTTAATGATTACATGCATGAGTTTGTGTGATTAATGTGTTTGCGTATGTGGGGCAGAACCATCCCAGATGCCTGCGACAACTGCAGTTTGGGGCTCAAACACGCACACAATGTCTCCTTCCATTAAATCCCAGGAACATTAACAGCAGCCTGCGGCCAGCGCTTTCAGCTATGCAAGAAACGTTTTAAAATACAACACACTGTGAACAGCCTGCCTGGATTTTTAATAGCACTTCCATTTTCAGTGATGTGGATAGGCTGCGTGTACGTGTGTGCGCGTGCATGAGTGTTTCATATTAATAAAAACCTGAACAATGTCTCGAGTCTGTTGTTTCAGGTCACAGTGGTACCTAGTGGCTAGCATGACTGATTGTTTGTAGGAAAAACATGATTATAATCATCATTTACAGGACACATTTCCTACAGAGATTCAAGATTTCAACTTGGCATACTGAGGGTTCAGTTGTAAAGTTATAAAATGAAAACATAAGAGCTCCTCTGGCTACAAGCTCTGGATATGTGATTTATTACTGCAAAATATTTGGAGTGTGCAGTAGATCTATTGTTTCCTTCCAACAGAAAAACACTTTTTGTTTGCAAATCTTTCAAAGAGCTTGAAAAAATACACTTAGATACTACATTTTACCTTCTAGACATTTACATTCCAGTCATTTAGCTAACAGAAACCCAACAAGGACAACGGCAGAATAAACTGCAGTTTGGGGGATTGAGAAAAAATGAAAAGTAACCAAGATTAAGTCCTTGGTGTCCTTAAAATATTCCTGTCCTGGAAAAAATTACATACTGTAATAAAAAAAAGTGTTTAGTTAATAGAATTATACAATCAAGTTATTGATTGTATAAACTAAAGTTTTATTTTTCAAGGGTAATTGTCAATCCACTTTTCCGTCTTGCAGGATGACATAAATCAAACTGCCTCTGTGCGAATAAAGCAGATGAAAGTCAGGAGAGTGTTTTACCCTGAAAAGCAGGCGAGCAATGGCGCTCTGTGCCAGGCAGAGGGGCGTCCAGAGGTGGCGATAGAGAGCAGTATCCACCATGCCAGGATCCACAGCACATGAATTCAGTGGGAAACCTCCACGCTGCAGCTCCTGGTGGAGGTGGGAACTAAATAACAGCTGGGCCAGCTTACTGTGACAGTAAGCAGCATGGGCTGAATAACACTGGCTGAAGAGAGAGAAAGCAAGAAACACCATCGGACCATGACAATGAAATGTGCATTTGTTTAAATATAACGAGGATAAAAGGCAGGTAAACAGCTGTTTTTCCCAGTTTTGTTCAGTTCATTCCAATCAACTGTTGCCACAACGGTTAACATTTTTCCATGTAAGAAGAACTTGTCCTGCTGAAGGAGGAAATACAAGTTCTTCTTACAGTGGAAACTTAACAAGACCTCTGTGAATCCTCAGGCTCAGCGGACAAATTTGGCAAACAAGGACACACATTGTCATTGATGTGAGGCATCTGAAACCAGGCCCAGACAACATCATTCCACTGCAGAGCCGCAGAGCTAGCAATTTACTAAGATCTGCAATCAAAGTATCAGCAACAGCAGTTCAGACCTGCAGATGCACACATGCTGATGTGCGCCATCTACAGGAAAGGGAAGTATGTGCAGTTTTGACAACTGCCAGGCAGTGAGTGCTACACTGCAGTTTTTCTTTTTAATATCAGTTTTTGTGTATGTGTGTGCCTGTTTGGGGATTTACAGCTCATATTTTAAACCTGCAAAGTCATTTTAATATCCCTGTGCTATCGCTCAGCACACCAGTATGGGCTTTAGTCCACCGCTAAGGTAATGCAACAACACAATGAAGATATTCAGCCTGCTAATGCTTCTGGACAGCAGTGCTGCTAGCTGGAATGATACTGAGCCAACTGGAGCCAACAGTTTCCAACCTAATGCCAACAGAAAATTAGACACTTGTGTTGGTGATGCCAGCACAGAGGACGTGCAGGTGAGTGTGACAAGTTGGGGCTTGATGTTCTAATCTGGGAAATGTTCTTAAAAATAAAACAAAACACCGCAGTTGAGGGATAACTCCTGTTTATTAAAACAGTATTATTTCTATAGTTTTGTCCATTGGGGCTTGTTTACATCCTGTCTGAGTGATTGATGTCATCATGTTCCCAGATCTCATCAATAAACTTGGTGAGTACAATATTATTACAAAAGTACAAAAATAAGATCCCAGTTCAAATAAACTGGCATTATCATTTATGTACTGATTAAATGTTCTTTAAATATAACTCTGTTTGTAAATGGCCAGCTTTGTAATATATCATTTGATATGGTTGTGACTGCTAAAGTGTGTGTGTGTATGTGTGTGTCTGTGTGTGTGTGTGTGTGTGAGCCTACCAGCTATTTAGTTCATTCAGTCTGATCTCGCCGATGCGGTGGGCAGAGGAGGAGACGTTGACCACACGGGAGAAGTAACCACATTTCCCAGAATCCTTCAGTGTGTCCAGGAGCAGCCAGGTCAACAGGAAGTGGCCTAGGTAGTTCACGCCGAAGTGCTGCTCAAATCCATCCTCAGTACGACCCTCAGGAACCAGCATGACACCCGCTTGACACACACAAACACACACACACATACACGTACACAAAAATACATTTCAGTGTTTGAAGTTTGAATGTATTCCAAACATGATGCATAATGCCTTTAAGAACACTAATATGCAAATTCTTATAGGCCTGATGAGCCTGATGCATCAAACACATACACTGGAGCATACTGGTTAAAGTGCAAACAGCCATAAATTGGTTAATGATATTCCCAATATCCTGTTCCATAGGGGTCTCTAATGTGTCTGCAGTGTTCAACACAGAGGTCATTATGTGTGTTCTTTATGGTATATTTATGTAGCTTCTGTTTCAGTCTGGCTTCAGCATACAGAGTATATGAATATGAACTGGTGCAAAGTCTCTCATTAAGTGTTAATTATTTCTGTAAAAAAATACGTTCCCCCCTTCAGTTGACTTTAGGAAGAGTTTGTCCACTTAATGTTTTTCTATTGTGTTTATATTATTATAATATGTATATGATAAGCATTATAACAATATCCACTAAATGCTGAAATATACTGTATGTAAAATATTTTTCCGTGAGTTTAATGCTTTAAATCCCTTTTAAATTCAGTTTAAATTACACTGCTGCGCAAAGGATTTCGACTATTCTCACTGAGTACTAAATGGACTACTCTGCATACAGTACACAGCCCACACATGGCAAGAACATGACACCACTCACCATTGTTGACCAGAATGTGTAGCGGAAGGTCCCGCTCCTTGAAGCTCTGGACAAATTGACGGACAGACTGCAGAGATGCTAGGTCCAGTTTGGTGAACTCAACTGGAATGGACACACACATCAGGGCCATTGTGAACGGATTATTTCTGCAAGCCGTTTGGCGGTAGGCCATCAAAGAGTGTATTAATCATCTCTTACAGCAGGCTCGGTGGGTTCTTACTTACTGCTCTTAATACAATATTACGCTACGCTTCTGTTGCTCCAGCACATTATATCTAACTTAATACTTCTTCCTGAGCTCCATCTAAGCTTAACACACCGTTATATCAGGTCTAATGTATGATAAAACACAGGTAAGACAGCAATGCCCAGGAGCTGGTATTATTAGAGCGTGAAAGTGACTCTGTGTGTACAGTAAGTGGAAGTGTGTGTATATGCATGCAGAGAAATTACTTTGGGGATGCTGAAAAAAGCACTTTTAAAAACCCGGACAGAGACATCTACTTAGCACACAGTATGAAGAGTGCTAATGTTCAAGCAGCTCTATTACTGTAATACCTGCAGAGCTATAACTATAGACTGTGTGTTATGTGTTATGTAGAAGAGAACTGCCACATCTTCATTTGTGCTGTGCTGCTTTCTATAGCCAAACTATTTCCAGTTCATAAACAACTGGGGTCATACAGAGTAAACTCAATAATAAAGACAATAAAAATATCTAGCAAAGACATCTCAGCGCAACAGTGATTTAGAAAAGTTTTCAGAGAACTTTTAACTAAGCAATGATGTTAAGTTGACCCTATTGCTAGGCGTGATGCTCTCTTTTATACACTGTTGCTGGTCAATCAAGAAAATCGTAGCAAGCCTCTTTTAATAATTCAGATTGCACACACAGAATTACACTCCATAATCAACCTATATTAATGTGTTGATACTGTTAAACATGATAATCCTTTTTGATTCATATTTAAAAAATGATTGAATGATTGAAAACATCATACCCAAATACTTTTTTCTCTCCTCCACTTACTTCTCACTCTGGCGGCTCTGAGATCCCCCTAATAGATTTCCTGGAGGTGGTTGGTTTCACACTGCGCGGGTTTTTTGCGGGGTTGTCATTGGATTATTAGAAGATTGTGGGTGTAACTTTGTGAAACGTGAATGAGCTCTTGACAGGTGGCTTGTAATGTAACTGACAGCTGGCCGCTACAATGTGTAGTTCTCAGAGGTCCTCTTGACAGTTTGAGGTTAAATCTTGGTGTCTTTTTCCCCGGATTAGACACGTGGTGCCCCTCGGCCCTCCTGTGCCCCTTTCACCTGCCATACTCCACAACAAATCTGAGTGTTTGGTTAGAATATAGCTCACAAATTCTGCAACTAGCGAGATATCGCATTCAAACTTACTTAAAAATTGCTAGATAAGATAGCAGAGTTTTGCAAATTCAAGCAAAGCCAAAAACTTGAAAACTGATTTGGCTTTCACTTGTTAGATATTTTCTGGTCAGCTCTGAAACTTTGTATTTGGACCTTTTTTAGCACCTTAGTGTTTAGTGTTGTTTCTTTTTGTGTTCTCCTTCATTTACTGCTGCAATAAATAAAAGCAAAGACATTAATCTCTCTTTTTCTAACAGGTGCTCCGTTGGTGGAATGACCTTCACAATCCACAGGACTGTGGAGTCATTTCTAATCTTAAACAGTAAATTGAAATTTCATCTCTTCCAAGAAATGATTTAAATTGTACCTCCACCCTACATCCTCCTCTGCGTGAACATTAATTTAATTTCCAGGCACTTCTCTGTGGGAAAAACATATTCTAAGAATGTAAAAATACCTTAACTTTTTTGTATGTAAAATTTCTACAACAAATGGCACTGGTTTGTACCAAACCACAATAAACAAAAAAAAAAGAAATATAAATGCAGTGTAAAAACAATATACAAATATCAGAATTCAAAACATATTTACTGAATGATGTTCCCTTGTACCATATTTCAGGTTTGCTAGTGTGTGCAATGTTTGCAACTGCATCAGGTTGAGGAGTTCCCTTTTTATGTTTTTTAGGCTGGCAGGGGAAAGCGTAGAGTTATAATACACAAAGGTGGCATTGTTTTACACTCTGACACACTGCAGATGAGCAGGTGACAGGGGTAATATTCTATATATCACAGTATCAGAGAGAGCAGTGAGTCTGGGACCAACAGTGAGAATTTAAAAGCCATACTGACATGTTTGCCTCAGGCTGCATGAAGCCTCAGGATCTTTCACATGTTTGCTTATTTAATAGTACTGTCAAACTCTCAAAATGCACAGCAAATTGTGGATGAACCCCATCCGAATATGTAAGTATACTTGATTCCTGTTGGGCTCTGAATGACTTTTTTTGGTATTTGACAGATCCTTTTGGGATAAACAGCTTGGAATAAACAGTGCTAAAACACGAGTGCACTGCCATCACACATAAAGAAGACCATGTCTTTCAAGCATCAAGAAAATGATATATTGTTCCTCCCTATAACTCCAGTAAGCCTGTAGAGGGTCAAATATAATAAACAATGACAGGAAGAGGACTGAGAGAAGAGCAGCAGGAAGGAGAGTTGATGGAGCCGATAGAGAAAAAGGCCACAATGATAGACGAGTGCAGTCGTCCCTGATGAAGGTCTGATAACAGCCTTATCTCCAAGCCATGCCACTCACCTCCTGCTGAGTGTGTCTGTGTGTGTTAGTGTGCAAGAGAGAGAGAAGGAGAAAAGAAAAGAAAGACAGAAGCAGAGAAAGCAAGTGTGTGCATTTGAATGACCGTAAGCACAAGTATATCTCAGTGTGTGCATTTGGATTGTATGTATACCAGCAAGCAAATGTACGTGTGTGTGTGTGTGTGTGTGCACATGTGCATTAGCCAGAGAACGGGTACATTTGTGTGTGTGTGTGTGTGTGTGTGTCAGTCAGTCCTCTCCTGTCCTCTTGAGTGGGCTCCCTTGGGGTCAGGTCCTTTCAGATAGGCCAGTCATGTCTAGAAAGCCCACTGGGAGTGAAATGCCATCGATCGGGCGCGGTCCTGCTGCTGACAGCCCTCAATTAAGACCCCAGGATCTTCTATAAAGCTCGGCTCCCGCGACTCAATAGCCAAACACACTGACTGTGTTTTTGTTAAAGAGGAATTATTTGAAACTGACGACAGGAACTGCCTTTGGAGACGCACACATGCTGTTTAAGACCCATTGGATCCATTCATATCATCAATTTATCATTATTATCTTTTGAGCTGCATGTTAACTTAAACTGAAAACTGCAAAATAAACGATTACTTAATTTTTTTAAATACATTTTGAGCTAATGTAATAGCAAAGTGGGTGTGAGTCTCTTATTATATGTGTTAAAGTGGCAAAGTGGTTTAATAAAACAGGGAAAGGTAGACATGCCAGTTTGGTTGGTGATGGAGAGTATAAAGCCTGGTCAACAACCATAAAAATCACATATTGTACTGTTGTTTGTAATAAGGGTATGATGTACTGCTACTTTTCACAATTTCCAATGGTCTAAAATCTATTTTACTTTTACTTATGTACTCTGTACAATAACTCCAAGCTCTACAATTATTCCATTTTCAGTTTAATGACATGGCACAGTTATGTAAATTGACAAACAATGTGGTTATGCACTGAGATGCTCATACACAGGTTACAAGTTTGTATAATCAAAAAGAAAGCAGTATTGACAGCTGTCGTATTATTAAGTTAAACTAAAGCAGGGATAGATGCTAAAATTTTTTAAGCACTGGCCCCACGGGCCACCAAGCCCCTAAATTTAGTGGCCAGAGTACATTTTAGGTGGCCCAGATGTAAAGTTATCTAAAGACAATACAGAAAAGGCAATTTAATGCAACTTAACACAGCCTTCCTTAACTGTGACACTTCAATAAATGTAAAGATATTAATAGAATGAAAATATAATTTTATAATAATTTATTTAAATTGAAAACTCTAAATTCTTTTAAACATATGGTACATATATACATATATTCTCTCACAGTCTCTTAGTTCACAGTGTATCTTTTTCAAAAACCTGCCACAGAAAAGTCTCAAAGGGATCAAGGTTTGATAAGTAGTTTTTATAGGGAATTCAGACTTGATAAAATGCATTAAATCCCATTTCCAATCTTGATTGTTCATTGATCTGTTAATTAATCATGTTACTATAGACAATTCTGACGTGTCACAGTAGGAAAAGCACAGGTGTAAATAATAAAAATGAATGATGGCTGAGTTCCATTTAACTGCTTCAGTTTCAGGGTCGTGGTATTGTGCATGCCGGCTCACTGTCACAATGTCATGCCTTACTGGGACACTTGAACAGAACGAAGCCACCGTTAATGTTACCAGTAACACCTGTGCTTTTCCCGCTACGACAAGTCAAAATGTCTTTACTGTTGCCTGCAAAACAACAGATTTTTGCCACAGTGTTCTTTTTGGTATTATTTCCAAACAAAGACACTTGAATGCACCATGTCACATTTATGACTTGTGAAGTCTTGAAGAGGGCAAAAGTCAAAGGACGGTTTCATGGAAGAGTAGCGATTTCTAACTCTGCTTCAGCGCCATCACCTTCCTTTTCCCCTTTCCATTTCCTCTGCTGCACAAACAGCTCCGTCTCTGCGTCTCTCAACCAGCTGCTTGTGGATGGAAAAGCAGACACGAGAGTGTTGCACAATTGTGTCTGTAATTTTGAACACTAAATGTGATTATAAATGGTTCCTGCCACATCAGTGCACAATCAGAGCCACTGTAGTACCACAAGAGCCACTGAAAAAAGAAAAGCTTGTTCCAGATGAAAATCCTTTAACTGTTTATACTGGGCTTCTAGAGTTTGTTCAGCTTTTAAGAGGGAAAGAACGAAGAAGTAGAAGTGGTCTAACAAATAAAACTAAATGTGTTCATTAGTTCAATTGAGATCAAATTTCACTAAACTTCATTATGAATTGCACTTATGTTTTAGCCTGAAAAATGCAACTGGGAAAATTCAGTAAACTAAAACATCTTGTGCCACTTTTTCAGTCGTTAATCCTATTTCATCTAGCTTGGTCCAATTGTGATTAGATTTTGTTAAGAGGCACAAATGCAGAAGAAGATGGATGGATGGATGGATAAGAAGCACAAATGCACTCTGGAGGTTTTTTTTCCAGCTAGGCTTCAGCATGCAGCAGTAAACGTCCATGAAAATCGCACTTTCAACACAGACTGCCAGGAATATCCTAACAAATACGAGCATGGTTTACATCCTGAACAGCAGGTAATTAATATGTAAGTCGGCTAATGCCTGTGCCTCATACTCACAACTCATAGCACAAGAGTTCAATCTCTGCATCTTCTTCTGCTCTATTTTGCGTCTCTTTGCAAAGATGAATAACTTTAAAAAGGCAATACAATAAAAAATGATAAAATGATGAGAGGACTGCCTGCTTCTCTTACCATAAATCCCCACCTGCCTTTAACATGCATCTTGTGTCCTGATTGTGACAACAGCAGATATGATTAAGCTGGATTATACCTAAATCTGATATTGAAATGCACCGCTGGTAAATACATCACATTTCTCTTCTGCCTGCCAAAAGGCCAGAGATCTTGCATTACTCGCATGCTTTAAAATTGGCAGTAAATACCTTGAGATGCAATCAATTTTTCGCAAATGCTTTACTGTCAGAGCTCTCACGAAATACAAGGTCTTAACCTGGTCAATGGAACAATCTTCAGATGTGTTTGGATAATCAGTTTCATTCATTTCCGCTCTAAATACAACACAGTAAAAGATAACTACCAAGTCATAAATTCCCCTGAATCTGAAGCCACATGTAATTTCCTTGGATCACTTCCTGCTGCAGCTTCTCACCTACCCTCTCTGCCTCTTTACAATACTGTCTAAATAAAGAGTGAAAATGTAAAAGGATGAATGGACCATCCTCTCTGAAATTTCAGTTTGAGCTCTCTGATAAACGACACAGTGATATCCAAGAACATTAAGTTTGGGCATTGTGCCAGTGTTAGCTCCTCTTCAGACACTTTTATTCAGTTGATGTGTGTGTGTGTGTGTGTGTGTGTGTGTGTGTGTGTGTGTGTGTGTGTCTTACACCGACAAATAATATAGCACCAACACACACATGCTATCTTGTATACACACACAATCACTCAGAAATAATACACAGAACATTTGCAACACCACAGCACAAATGCACACAATGTCACGCTCATATTTTCGCAAAAACATATTTGTTGAGGTACAAACGCACACTCTAACAAGGTCAGTTTTTTATACACCTTCAATTTAGAAGTGAATGGTTCAATTACTTTTATGACTGGACTAAATAAAAACAAAGGTAACTAAAAATAATGTTAATTGGAGTGAAAGAGCTTAGCTAAAATAATGGCCATTTTTGTAGGAAGGGAGCAGCTGGGTTACCCAAGCGAGAGAAAATTTAATGTGTGTTAACAGACAAACACACACACACACACACACACACACACAGGTTCCCTCACTTCACATTGTTAATCTAGGCCTATGGTTTGAGGCACAAAGTGTTACTTTCAAGTGCACCGTGACTAAAGTTAGTAGACAGACAGCGCTGCCTGTGGCAAAAATACAGAAATACCCTGTATGTGCGTGTACGTGTGTGTGTGTGTGTGTGTGCATGTTTATCATTTAAGGTAAAATGCTTTAAGCCTCATTGACTAAAGCCCACTTGCAGTCTAAAGTCATTAGCACATTTCCACAGGATTGTTTTCTAGGGACAGTACCTTTGTTACACCAGGCAATACACTGCACCATGATACCAAATGGCTAATGACTAATTTCAGTGTTTTCTTTTGGTCAGATTTAGTGTTCGAAATGATTCATGTATAATTTTGTTTGGAAAGGTTTAAGAGGCTCATGCTGCTTGTATGTTGTCCTGCTGTAGTTGCATTTCCCAAATCTCTACAACAGAGGTGGCAAAATTACCATGACCATCCTGATTAGTCTTAATGAAAACAATTAAGAGAATAAGAGCAAAATACCAAAATTTCCCTTGCGTGTTCAAACTGATTCCAATGAACATCATCTTTTATATTCTATAAAATATATTGAGAGGCTTTCTAGTAAAATTAAATTCTTTGTCATTGGTGACACCTTGAAATCCCTTGAAAGACCTCTAAAATTGTCCACAGGTCCCCAGTTTGAGAACCACCTCTGCAGCTTACATGTATATTATGAGCTGTCTCCCATTTGTCATAACAGACAAATGTGCAAACACTAGGAAGGATGCCAAAGGGCGTTTGGACAGAGATGTTTAAGGCTCCTGCCTCACATACTAATGAGAATCCATTACCGTCTCATTCAAACACACACACACACATCAACACATTCTCATTCAGTGCGCAAGCATCTGGCTACAGACACCTCCCCTTGTCCCCTATGCCTCAGTGCCTGCCAATTACAAAAGAAGTAATCAATTCCACCACGGCCCCGTCCAGGGAAATCGACTTCAATGACACCGGCTACATGGCCGCTGTCTCTGTACCTGACAGCCACTTACACACAAGCAGGGACCCAGCCAGCCAGCTTTCTGTTGCTCTCCACTGCGAGGCCAAGCGAGACAAAACACGGCTTATAATATATGGCAATATAGTTAAAAAAATAAATACATAGGTTTTTATTTCAAAATGACATTTTTCAAAGGAGCTTGCCGTTGGCACTCAGGAGGTTAAAATTACGTACAAAAAACATGCTTGGGTAGCGAGCTTCCATGCAAGATGTTCTAGCACGATGGATCCTATAAAATGCTGAATGACGTAAAGGCTGTAAAGCTTAAATTGCTAATGGTGGATGGTTACGTGGACTTGAAAAAGAAGACGTCATAAGATGAGAGTGCTTCTTCACGCTCTCAGTCAATGTCACGCTGCGTTCACACATACAGACAGAAAATAGTAGGCAGTCTCTGGCCTCTCATGAAGTTGTAGCTATGTGTGTGTGTTGCGCTGAGCATGTAATTTACATGCTCTATTTTACGTACAGTTGTGTTCTGATGTAGCCGCCGTACAACACACGAGGAAGTTGTTCATTTCTTGTTGTGCAGTTTGTTTCCCGAGTACAGAATAGCTTTTTTTTGCAGTCTTTACGCGCTATTGAAACTGTTTTATTACAACAATGCTTCTGAAACAAGCGCTATTGTAGTGTCCCTGGGTACCTTTTAAATCTCTGTAGCTCAGGGGGGCGGCACCGGGCTGCAACACCAGGTTGCATTCACAATGAATAACAGCCTATCGCTCTCCCAGCTTTTGAGTCTGTATGTGTAAACGGCCCGTCATGGAACAACTAAGGCACGAGGTTTAGATACAGTTACAAGTCTGACCACCGTTGTATACTCTTTTAAAAAAGGGAAAATATGTAGTGATGGTATGCTATAATTATAGTATAGAGAACTCAAATTTCAGTTTGTCTTCAAAATCTGATTCACCGATAATTAAATCACTGCTGATTTTTGCATTAGTACAAATCTCTGAACATCCCTTGAGGTAAAAGGCTACTGACAAACCTTGCAAGGTGATAAATACTCAGGGCCGTTTGGTACAGAGAAGAATAACTCATGAGGCTCCTCAGTCATCATGAGACTGTGGTGGAATTTATGGTGCTGTGAAGGTCAGTATCAATTCGTCAACATGGAAGTTACAGAGAACACTGTAAGCTTTAATCAATGGAGTAATAAATCTCTTCGGTGTTATCATTTGTCTCCTCTCATCTCCATTTTCTCTCCACCTCATCTTTCTTTTTCCCTCTTTTCTATATTTGCCCATTTGTCATGTTCTCCTCCACCCCTCTGCCTCCTTCCATATCTGTCTCTCCCCCTCCTCTCTCACCTTTTGCTTGGTTTATCTCCCCTCATCTTCTTCTCACAGCCTTTTCCCTTGTATCCTCCTCTTCCTCGCGGTGCATCAACACCACTCCTGACATTGTGCAGCTAGCATGGAAGCTCTTTGTGTCTCTGCATGAGTGTATACCTGCAAGTGTGCAATTATATGTGTGTGCTTGCCTGGTCAAGACTGTAAAAACAAGCCTGCGGGACTCACTGTTGCAGCTCTGCCCTTTATCTTCTAACGCTGCCATACAAAAACAAGTACACACGTGCACAAGCATTTGTGTTTGTGTGTGTGTGTTTATGCATGTGTTCTCAGACATGTTTGCGATGTTACCTTTGGCCTCTTTGTACTCTTCACAGATCTTTCTGACGGCTGCCAGACCGTCCTGCTCATCCCTTCCACCTGAAAGAGAAGGACACACACACATACACACACACACACACACACAGGTTAATACAATGTCTGACAAGCCCTTAGAGGCCTTTAATAAAATAATACTGATTTTCCTTCTTTTTTTTTTGTCAGTCCTGTGTTCTTTCATCTCTTAACAATGTATTTCCAGGAAGGGTTTTTCAAATGAAAAGAGCTTTTGATACAACCATTTAGCCCTTGAGGAAGAGGTTGTTTGCAACCCTGGTTTCAAAGACTGTACCGTACTTTAAAAATACAATTAATTATACCATCAAATATGTATAAGATATAAATAAATAAAAAGTAAGCCTGATGGTAAATGACACTATGATTCAAGTAATCCAGGAGACAGAGCAACATTTTTAAAATAGATGTTGTGTAATTTTGGAACTAGAAACACCAAATATCAAACTAGCTACTGTGGGGTAGAAAAGCAGGATTTCCACCCTAGTAGTAAAGCAACATAAAGTGCACTATCCTTACAATGGGTGTACTGTATTAATAAAATCCTGGCAATACGTAATGTGTGTCTATGCTTTTATAAATTAAAGTTAAACAGTGGGTCAGTGCTCCAGAAACCTGACAAAACTTTGTGTTACTTTAACATGAGATATTTTAATATTTTTCTCACGCTCTGATGCCCTGGTGAAAGACACAGTCATTGACTCTCTGACTCAGGACAGACTTTCTGTTTACAGAGGATGTCTGCATACAAATGAACCCTGCCTCTGTGAAGGAGAGGAGAAAGTATTTAGAAACAGAAGGTGAAAATATGAGAAAGTCACATGGAGGAGAAAGAGACAGAGAGACGGTGTCTCATTTACTGACCCTCGTTCTCAGAAGAACCATTCCGACGCACAGTTAGTCGCATGTATGCATGGGCGAACACACATACACACGCAACGCCAACGACAAACACACAGACTCAACGCCTACAAATTAGCACCGACATAAGTCAATCGACAAAACATTGATTGACAAAACATTAGTCGAACATTAGCTGGTTCCTACTTCTCAAATGTGTGAATTTGCTGCATACTGACATACAGACTGTATGAATACACACACATGCAAACTCTCTTTTTAGCCAAACTCGTGCACACAAAAAAGCCTACATGCACATGTTAATTTTCTCTCTGCACACACACACACACACACACACACACACACACACACACACACACTAGACACACTAATCTTGGATTATCACGCAGGCCTTTTCAAGGGCGTAGCATCATTTACCCTGATGCACTGCGGTTCAGCCTGGGCTGAAGGGTGCGGCTCTTCTGGGTGACGTGTCACAAGGGTCACACAAACAGGGCAGGCACACAGTGGTCTCACTCAAATACATTATTTTAAAACAAATAAATGCTCTTCAACAGGCGTCTCTGCCAATGGACCAACAGTTACTGAGAACACTGCATATCATTAAATACACATTTCTGCACAACTGCTTTCGGTCAAAGCTCTCCATTAAAATAGCCACTGATTAAAAATATGCCCTGAGGTATTAATTTGCCTACTAAATATTTTGGGTTCGAGGTTGAAAATGTAACCTAATTAATTTACTTAAATAATCTTGCTGCAGCTGAACAAATGGACAAACTGAGCCTGACACAGAGTAAGAAAGTCCTAACATACACCTCGTACTTATTACATTCCTATAATATATATTAATCTCATATCTGCGTGTTAACTAGAGAGCTGGAGACACCACTAAAACTGTCTTATTCATACAATTTACCTTGTTTGTTTAACCTGCAAATGCAACAATTTGTGATTTTAGTTACATGTTGGAGCTTAGTTACACTTCTGAGCAGCATCTCTGGTTCTGGCGTGGGTTACCTCATACGGTCAGTGAGCATAGGCTTTGGTTTTGGTACAGGCAAGATGGTACTGAACCTGGCAACTTCACTGTGACGACAAGACTTTGAGATGGTGGATGCAGTCACTGCTCTTGGCTGTTGTTGGCAAAGAAAAAGCTCCAGCACGTACCGCCCACTAAATCTGCTAATTGTGGCGTTTTTACATTTCTGTTCAAAAATGAGATACACATTGTTCAGCTTTACAGGTGATACCCTGGACACAGCCAGGCTAGTCCCCTGCCTCCAGTATTTATGCTAAGCTAAGCTAAACACATCCTGCTCTGTTCTTAATGTACAGACATTATTTTGATTGAGACGTTGATTTTTTTCATCTTGCTTTTGTAAGCAAAACAAATTAACATGTTCTCCAAAATGTTGAACTGTTCCATTGACTGTAATATATGGACTTAAAAGAGATACAAATTGGAAACTGAGTTCACCTTCAATTTTAAAGGCAAACACTGGTGCAGATCAGTTGTGATGTCGTGGTAAAGTTTTAATTACGTTGATCCTTGTAATGTTTAATGTAAAGCAACACATCATAAACATAGTGGCACAGTACACAATGAAAAATGCAGTCTTGTGGCTGGCAAGGCCGTCATTTTTTGGTGTGATGGTCCATAGTTGAAATAGACGCTTGATTTCACAGCAGTGCTATGTTTAAGATGTGCGCACAGACAGGGAGCAAAAAACAAGATGGTGGTGGTAAAACTGAGAGCTTATGGAGAGAGACAGGGAAGTATGGAGGAAGCTGCAGGAATCATAAAAGTGATGGATGGAAATCAAAGTGTATGTGTCAAAAGGTCCCAGGATCTTGTCTTATGGCATTTTGATCACATCTGGTTGAGAACTGGATTTCAAAAATGCTGTGTTTTGTTTTGCCCAGAGGAAGATGAATGAGAAAACAGGTGATTTTAGGTAAGACAGATTGCTCATGTTACTGCATGTATTTGCCATAATGTGTCATAAGCAGAGCAACTGTTTGTCAGGCTCTAGGGTCAATGCTTTTCTAATCATCATCATGGTTCCCTGTTTCCTGTCCACAATTACTGTTGTGTCCATGTTCATCCAAAAAATAAAGCTTATTATATTCAATTACTCAAGAAGAAAGGCATTCATACTGCACATTTGCTATTTTTGTACAGTTTGAAATGTTCTTCATTTTTATTTTTATTCATTTTATTTGTATTCAACATCACCTCATTTTTCCTGTTTTTATTTTATTTTCTGTCTAAAATATATTTTGCAGCTGCAAAGACTACATTTTCCAACAAAAATTCATTTAAGTTTTATTATCTTACCTTAAAAACACCCCGAAAGGAATCATTCTGATTCAAAATCTACTCAAAAACACTTCAAGCGCAATTGCACGTTGGTTAATATCCAACTCTGGCGTTTGACAGTGCAGATGCTCAAACAATAAACTCCTCTCACACAAGCACTATGCTACCACTCCACCTGAAATATGCATCCTCTCCATTACCGCAGAGGGATCCACTTTACCATAAATATTCTCACTTCATGAATTATATCAAGAGGTGGGGGTATTTGAAATGGAGATACGCTCACAGTCCTGCGGGATCAGCTTCAATATACATGGAATTGTCTGGGAACCAAGTTCTTCATGTATTGATTTGCATGTGTGTTATCATACGTGGGGCTCAAGCCTCATTTATGTTTTGCTCAAACCGTCTCCAAGGATACTCTGACACTGACTTTTTGGTATACCCGCTGAATGAATAAAGTAATAAAAAAGTTTTCTTCAAAGTTTTGAAGCTCGTGAACTGAATGGAAAACACAGTCTCACCATGGAAACCAAGCACATGAAAACATATTGCTGTTCTGTGCACGGCATCTTCGAGGTGTTTAGATCCTGCAGTGGAGGAGGGCTTTCATGAAAAACAATTTTGCGCAAGAAAAAAATGACTATACCTTACATACCGTGGTATGTGAGCAGTTTTTGAATGGGCAGTTTTTGAATGGGTCCCTGTCAGTATTCGTCATTGTCACCTCATATGTCTGTTACTTATTGTGGCAATGGCCTAACTGGACTCACATTCCTCTCTGCTTGCTGTCTTGGATGTAGACTCTGCACAGTGGGGCAGCTGTTATACCAACACATATGAAGTATTATCAGCAGTCTATGTTGGTATATACGCCGTCAGTAACTTCTGTCGCTTTACTGCTGGGTCATTGTGGAGCATCATTCATTCACTATATGAAACGGATCCAACCATGTTATGGTTAAAATGTCAATAATGTGAATGAATCATGAACCACTACACAGAAATGAACACAACCGACACTGAGGATTAGCCACCAACAACAACAATGAAGTGTTACCAAACCTTCATTCATTTTATAATGAATAACAAACATTACAATATCCAACTCCGGGCCTCCAGCCACCAAACATTTGATTAACATTTGGCAGTGGGCTTGAGAAGGGTATTTAGGGCTGCAATTTTCATTATCTCAATTAATGAATTGATCGTTTTCTGAAGCACAAGGTGATGTCATCAAACTGCTCATTATTCCCACGTAATTGTTGGCATGTTTGCTTAAAAATGAAGTACACAATTAATACATTTTTAAAATAGTTGCGGAGTTCTTCTTTACGCATGAAGGAATCTACAGCAATTAATCTAGTTCAGATTTTTTTTATCTTTTAATTTCAGACAGTTGTGCACTCCTGTGCAAGCTTTTATTACACACCATGAAAACAATTTCTTGAAAGATGTGTTAATAATCTGTAAGCAGAAATAGTTTTAGATTACGATCGCAGGAGTTGAGTTTTCTACTTATTTAATTTCAAATGAGCGATTTTGCTGCTGCACCTTTCCATTGCAGGTGCATTGAAGGTACTGCATGAATTTGATTTTTATGATGTTTATTCTTATTCTGTGTTGATACTTTATGCCTAAAACCACTGCTGTCTTGTCTTTGGGAAAAACAAAAAAGAAAAGAGAAGAAAAGCGGTAATAAAAGCCATTATTACATGCCCAAAAAAAAGGTGGTAATGGAAAATGTAATGTAATGTTCATTTGACCAATTAGGAGTTGCAATTATTACAAATACAGATCATGATGTTTCCCCTGGGAACCTTAACCTACAACCTCAATTAGTTCATTTAGTTTACTGTTTAATATGCAAGGGACAATTAAAAATTATGAGTTAATTTGCATTTGCAGTCTCTGGGCAGGAAGTACAACCTCTCTGTAATTTGTGAATTAGGTAACACAGTTCAATTTATACAGAATGTAAATCCCTAAACTTAGCTGTGACAAGTGAAACACTCTCCTCACGACCACAAGTCTTTGAGAGGTCTGTGGTTTATTCTGATGACCTGGTGATTGACTTCAATTGAAACCAAACCCAGTCACTGTGGACTACAAACAGAGAATAAGGAGTGAAACTTGATCCTGTTAGTTTAATGGGAGCAGCAGAAATGACATCAAGCCCCGCGGGAGTGTACATTTGAGGAGATGCTAATGGCAGTTAGCTCAGCTGCCAGTTGCGGAGTGTTGCCAGGAGAAATCTTAGATGAAAAGAAAAATGCACTTCCTCAAAACATAATTCCCCGGTAAAACCCTCCAGACAAAAGAACAAAGCACAACAATACAAACAATTAAACAGGATGCCATCATGCCACTCCTGTGTCTCTTCCACAGAGAAAACTACAGATGAGCATCACGATATAAACCGCTTCACACACTGTCAGCCTGTCACTGTTACAGATTAGTTGAATGGTTGTTGTGCAGTTGTTTTACCAAGCTTTGCTTGACACATCTCTGATTCCTTTCATAGGATTGTTTCTGTAATAATATTTTTAGATTTACATTCATGCAAAAACACACACTTGGGGCACCCTGTTCTCCAAGGGGTTAAGTCCCTGGTCTGGGTCTGGTTGGGGACCTTTGTTGCATGTCACTGCCATCTCTAACTCTGCCCTTGTTTCCTGTCATCTCTCAGGCATAAAATGCACACACAAAAAAAAAGAAACACACACTTCACAATCAGATTTTTGACTCTGAAATGTAGTATCTGGAGCATCTGGAAAAGCAGAAAAGGCTTGGTTTCTGAAGGCCAGATTATACTTTCTGCATCTGAAAGGGTCCAAGTGACACATACTACGTGACCTGCTCATGTCTGTCCTTGCAGACTCCTGAGTGCACATCTGAGCACACAAAATTCAAGACCATGTAGACTGTAAGCTCCAACAAGTGCGGCAACTGCACGTGTGTCGAGCATGTCCACAGATAACCAATGCACTAGATACCGAGTCTAGTTTTGTATATCAGGAACTTAAGGTTTTTACGCTTCTAAATTGGTAACAGTTGTTCACATCATTTCTGCAGTTAAAACTTCTGCACATATCTCTGCGAACCTACACAGAGAAAGGGTGTTATGGGTAACCATAGGTTGCAGAGGATCCAATGCACACACCCTTCAAAATATGAACAACGTGTTGTGAGGACCTGCATGTCAAGGAAGCTGATTGATTGATCCAATTCCTGTAAAGAGGTGGTTTCAAAACTGAGAAGATAGTATAGTATAGTATAAAACAACAACCCCAGTGCACATTTGTTTATGTGCAGCCTGGAAAAGCATGTTTCAGCCATAAGTAGTTGGGAGATAATGCCTCTCTTTAAGAAGGGAATTTATTTTCTTCATTTGCAACACAACATAACAAATGCCCAGAGACAACATGTGAAGCTTACCAAAGCTTTCCAACTAACTCTTATGCACACACCATACAGTGGGGCAAAAAAGTATTTAGTCAGCCACCAATTGTGCAAGTTCTCCCACTTAAAAAGATGAGGGA
>LKNJ01003159.1:0-78871 GCA_002120245.1 Maccullochella peelii | reverse complement strand
GGTGGACAAACAGCAGAAGAGGGCAGTAGTGATAGATGTAGCAATACCAAAGTCTAATTCAGTCTAAGAAACGTACCAGATGAATTACACGTAAATCATATAACAGCTCATTATTGTGGATTACAGTCATTCTTAGTGAAGTGATTTAAAAGTCAGTGGTGAGTTCTTTTTGTTCTTGGCAAACCACAGGAAGATGATGAAGTGTTGACCCATGTGCAATACATTTGTTCAGATACATGTTTTGTGGTGCGGTCTCAATTTTTAATTCTTCACTCTTATTGTTACAACTTACCCCAGGTTGTGTTACAACTTCCCCCGGTGGTGGGGCAGGTTGTAACAATGGAACTCCTTGTATTTGACATCAGTTAATGAATTCTGTGATATAGTTGGAGAAGTTGGAAACAGCTATTTGTGGTAGACAAATATGGGTAAAATTTGAGAGCTCTAACAAACATTCAGCGAGTTATATAGACAAAGTGTTACAACCATCCCTGCTCTTCATATCATCCACCACGGTCAAATAAAAACCTGCATGCTGTATATAGATATGTATACATGCATACTGTACATAACCAGCCACTTCATACATATCCTTCCAATATGTGTTTCTTTGCACTATTTTTATTGTTTACAATTTACAGAAACACTTGACTTGTTCACCTACTTGTTTGTATATAATAGTTCTGTTTATTTTTACATATTTCAATTGGAACTGTGAGCACCATTGAGAGCAATGAAGGAGTCGTATTCCTTGTATGTGTACACACTTGAACAATAAAGCTGATTCGGATTCTGATCCCAATATATCTCCATGCAGTGTTTAATTAGAGGGGTTTCATTCTCCCCACTGGTCCCCAGGGAGCAGGGGTGTGGAGGGAGGCAGGGAGAAGCACCTGCCGCCTCTGTGCTGCACTTCCAGGCAGCCGAGCGCCCACAACAAAAGGAGATGCAAACTGCCGCCGTTCAATGTGACAACGGAGGTGCTGCGTCAAGCTGGCCGGGGGGAGCGAGAAAACTACCGGAAGTTACTCGATTTTACCTTCAAAATAAAAGGTTTAGGTTTCTCGCTCTGTGCCGGAGGCCACATGCCAAAAGGCACCCTGTGTCCAAACAGGCCTATAGCAACGTAACAATGGAAAAAAGTAAAAATGTTCCGACATAATTAGGAGAAGAAACAAACATTTTAGATTTGGACAAGCAAAGAGACAAACAAACAAAAAACATGTACTACTACTGTACAAAAACAACTAAAACAGTGCTGTCAATATGCATACACAGAGAGACAGAACACATTGCTGAAACACACTGCTGCACAGTTATTTATGGACTTAAACTCAAGGATGTTGCACTTCATGGTCACGCCCCAATCAGTGATATTTGCATTTAGGCTAGTGGTTGAGGGCAAACACCTGGTGGGATATCACTGATTGGGACGTGGCTTATTGATTGTAAAAATGTATTGAAAAATGCATATCAATAGTGATCCACTGACATTCCTCCTTAAAGCTGCATTAATCAACTTTTGGCCACTTTAGGGGCAAGACAAAATAAAATAATACGCACACACATACACACACACCCTGACATATTAGGCTCCATCACCTTGTCAAGACTTTCTGCCCAACATATTAACAAAAAAATAACCTACAAGCACAACTAGTAGACTTGGAGGAACATTCCCATACCATTGGAGTTGTGGTTTCCACCCAACACATGTCTAATATTGGCTCTCCTTTTTTCTGTGGTTTGGTCTACGCCACCTCTTTGAGACTTTGTTCACCAGTTGAAGCTAGTAATTATCTTTCTGACATTTGGTGCTGTTGTTTTTCTCCCGAACTCGCTGAAAATTGCTGCCTGCTGCTGCTTGAAACAGGGCTAAAAGGGTGAAGAGTGGGGTGATAACTCTCTGTGGGCTTTTCCATTAAGCCTTTTCACATTACATGGAGTCATTTAATTTTGTTTAAAATAAACTTTAAAATGTAAAAATACTGATTAATGTAGCTTTCAAAATGCTAAAATTAGAGGTGATGCTAGCGTTCCAGCGCACGTTAACAGACTGACCAGTTTTTGTGTCTACATTTTAGGTAGACGTTTACTTATGTAACATGGATACAGGAAGTACATTTGCTGTTTTTTCGCGAGCTTGACCCTGATGAAAGGCGACCAGAAGGCGATCGAAAGAAAGCTGGGATGCGGAGGAGAGGGAGACATTAGAGAGACAGAAGAGTGAGAGAGAGAGAGAAGCTGACCAGTCGTTAGTCGTGCAGACCGACTAAAATTTCATAGCGTAGAGGAGGAGAAGAGAGGACAGAGAGAGAAAGAGGGGAAGAGTGACGAAGATATGTGAAACGAGCCCGGGTCGCTTCTATCATCTGAAACACGGTGTTTGTTTCACCGACGTAGCGTGCAGCATCACCTCACCTTCTACGCATCATCCGCGGCTCCGCATCGCCGCTGCCCGGGGAGAAGACTAACCGCATCTCAGTAAGGTAAACAAACCCACCTCTTTCAAAACACCCCTATATTTTCCCTCGTGTTGCTAATTGCATTCCGCCCTCTCTTTTCGCACAGTAAGCGCTGAAAGATACAACGACAGATGCGGGTTTTCTGGATGTTGTTGAAAGCTGTTCTCGACTGTTTCACCGGGTTAATAGCCTTCCCTTCGGTAGGCTATGTATGGTTATCCCGCTTATTAGGCTACTATTATTTGACGCAGTAGCACAAGTGTAGGCTACCTCGGTCAGACAACCCAGAGTACCGACAGTTAACGTTACAAAACGTGTTTTTCTCCCATGTAACGTTACGCCAAACTTCGCATTAGTGTAGCCTGTCTTCGCGTCGGCTTAAATAAGTAGCGTCACGTTTTTAGTTCCCTTATGTGTGTAGGCTATATGTGTAACGTTAGTGAAATAACTTTTGGGCATTTTATTGAATTGGGTAAGGTGCAGCTTGTTGAACACACTAAATTAACTGTTTACACGTAGGGTTAAATAGCCTAATGTTATTCTACACGTGTATTCTACGGTAATTCCCTTATTTTTACCAGTATGGTGTGACAGCCATACATATGCGTGCTGGGAGCATTTCAGGATACTGTGTTGTAGTCAGTCTGGCAAAGGAGGGTTTGTAGCTTGTAGCCTCAGTAGGTGGCTCCGGTTTATCATTACGGTTTGTGCTGAAGCTCATTCGGGAACTGAACCAGTTTGAGCAGTGCTTTCCAAAAAGGGGCCCATGGGGGTCTTTTGGGGTGTATGTAGAGGTCCTGGACAGGGGGCCACAGCAACATTCCTCATAATTTATTTCACTATAATTAAAATTTATATAAAGGCTAAGAATTAGAGGATGAGTGATTAGGTGACCACATGATAATTCAGTATTATCTGTTACTATGCATCCATATATGTGAAAACAATTTGATAGGTGTGTCATGAATAATGCAGTCACCGCATGAGAGCATTTTTTTAAATTGGAGAATGTGGTTCTAGTTACACACAAGGGTTTTTTTCCCCATGTGATTTTGAATACTTAACATATCTGTGCTGAGATAAAGCTGTAATAATGCTCACATTTTGTACCTCCCACCCCATCCGTGACTCTCACAAGGCTCAGGTTCTTAACTGTTCCATTCCATGAACTCTTATGACTAAATGGGGTCTTAAATGAGTCTTTCTGGAGTTCTGAGACATAAAAAGGTTTGAGTTAAAGGGTCGGGTCGTCACATCTTGTTCAGTAATCACATTAATGTGTTGGCACTCTCATATACAGTTACACCTTTTTCCTTCTACTTATAGTGTACTGTACTGAACACTAATTTTCTAAACTACTGCTCTATTGGGTCTTACATTTTGGTTCACAATAGTATATTTTATAGCTTATAATAGCATGGTGACCCTATCTCCCTATCTGGTATTGTTTTTTATTTAATCTCATTTATTTATCCGCCCACCCAGAGCCTGGTTCTGGTTCTGCTCGAGGTTTCTGCCTGTTAAAAGGGAGTTTTTCCTGGCCACTGTCTCCTAGTGCTTGCTCTTGGTGGGAATTGTTGGGTCTCTGTACACATAAGGAGTCGGTCTAGACCTGCTCTATATGGAAAAGTGCCCTGAGAGAACTTTGTTATGATATGGCGCTATATAAATAAAACTGAACTGAATTGAATATGGTTTTTAATAAAATAGTACACAAATTACCAATGGGATGTCAGTTTTAGCTTTATTATATTTGAGTGAGATTGGTCTTTCTAGCTCTTTGTATTGTTATTATTTATAAGAAAGATTTATTATAGGTTTACTTTCTCACTGATTACTGTGGTAATTTTATAAATGGAAGATACCCACATCAGCTGGCCAAATCTTTCATGATATCTACCCAGCCTTTAAATCTGAAATTTTGAACGTTGCAAATTCCATGCATTTTCCTTAACTGATAGTTGAAAACGTTAACAATCAATAGATGTATCATTACAAATGAATAAGATACAAAACATATGTCTTTTTATCAGTTTATGTTTTATTTAAACAATTTTAGTAGCACATTAGTTATGTGAAACATTAATTAATATTGTACTGCTTTTCAATGCGGTTAGCAATTGTACCTCTTGAGGGGATGAGATAGCCTGGTTCAGTGTAGTTCAGGAGCTCATGAAATACCTCACCGTCCACCACGTCTATAGGCATCATGTCCTTTTCCTTTGCCTCTGCACGCACATCACTACAGCCTCTTCTAGCAAACACCGACATGGGAGGACAGTATTCCACTTTCGACTTGCACTGCGACCATCGGGTGCTGACTTTTCAGGTGGTACAACATTGATGCTGTACTGGAGCAGTATTTTAAGACAGTGTCACAACATTTACATTGAGCATTGTACTCTTTTACAGTGTAATGCGCCCACACTGGACTATGTTTTGCCCTCTTCATCTTGCCTCACGATTTCCCACTGACCGCTTCTTCCTTTATTGCGTTTTTGTGGACTGCAAAGGTGAAGTACGCCCTCTTGTGGTATAAAAGTTAATATATGTGAGCTCTAGAGAAATGGTACACAAAACATACATTGTCGGTTAATACATTTTTAATCGGTTAAATTCTTAACACCAATTAATCGATTAATGATTAATCATTAACATCCCTATAATTCCACCTGTTTTTGCCCTCTGCTGCAGTGAGGCCTCTCACTGGTTATGTGGTCGCGGCTGTTCATTTTTTGAATCAGTCATTCCAAAACTTAGAAAATGCTCCAGGTTCTGAAGTGTGACAGTATTCGGCTTATGCTTCATCAGATCATAATGTACATAAGCCTGTTCTGACGTAATCCTGAAATATCTGTGATAAACTGAAATTGGTTAATAATATTGTCTATGTCAATGTATCGGTCCGTATGATATACTGTACATCTTCAGATACTGAGCTTAGGAAACCTAATATAAGCACCATTTATTATCTTGAGATGATGACCCAATTAAGTTGTGATCACGAGACAACAACACTGGCGATGCGTGATTATGGCTTATGCCTACAGGTGAGCTCATCCCCATCAAATACAGGAGATTTACCTGGCGGTGATAGGCTTATTCAGCATTATGTGAACTAATTTGGCAATGGCTTGAATGTAACAGACGTTCAATATGTAAAAGTCCCTCACACCAGCTTTAAGTCATGAGCTCGAGATGATGGTCTTAAAAAAGAAATATGAGCAACCACAGGGGCTCTCAGCTTCTGTAAGAGTGCTATCTGCTTTATTTGTCTTTTGTTCCCTAAGTCCCTCACCCATACATCTATACTATCTGCTACTCTGCTGCTCCATGTCTCCATATCAAGGCTGCTATCGATCCACCCGTTGAATGGACCAGACTCCATGTATTGGTTCATATAACATGCTTTGAGCTGGAGTGGAACACTAAAGCCTTCACTCAAATCTTTCTCACTCATAGAAGATTCCTGTCAGGGTGCCCAGATTGCTCAACAGCTCTTTGTGCTCTAATAAGGGGTGAGACCAGAGAGGTCAATCCCTCCATCTCAAAAAGATATGAGCCGCAGCACCCTGACTGCTGAACCTCTGTGCTGCTCCAAAGTGTCAGATAGATGTGGAGATATGGAGCCGACAGGAAGGAGAATTCTTTGTTCTGCTCAGAGAAATCACCCTGATAGCTGATCTAGGAGCACATCTGCAAGGGAAACGACATCTTCTGAAACTTGAAATTCCACAGTCAGATTCCACAGCGTTTTTTTTTCTCGTTTTTTTTATAGTACACAGATGGCATTCACAAATTCTCCGTAAAACACAGACTGCTTTATATTGTTTGGTGGTGTGTAACTTCAGATGCAAATATTTCTAACAGCTGCAATGGAGTTCAACAGTCACAAAAGTTAATCGTAGAAATTGGGAGCAAATTGCAGGTGATGTACAATAACATTATTCAGAGTTTATCAAATGCATCTCCTTATATACAGGTAGGTACCTGTACAGCTCAGTGTAGAACAACACAATATGGTATAAGTGCATTTATTTTTTGGGCTAGTTTGTACTGATGTAGTTTTGGTTTTAAAGATGTTTTATATTTTATTTTATATTCTTATGTCTGTTCTCATGTCTTGGATTTTTTGTTGAATCCACGGTCAGTCAGATTCCCACTTTGGTCCAGACCGAAATATCTCCACACAAACTGGACAACATTTTGTACAGACGTTTATAGTCCCAGAGGGCGGGATCCATAATGACTTCGGTGATCCTCTGACTTTTCATCTACAGTAATGCCACCTGCAGTTTTTACTTTAGTAAAATATCTCAACATATATGGATTACCATGAAATTTTGTACAGACATTCATGTTCCCCAAATGATGAATTGAAATATCTTTGGTGATCTACTGACTTTTCCTCTAGCACAGGTCAAGTTTCTAATTTGTATTATACTTTGGCTTATGACCAAATACCTGCAAAACTAAAACCCATCACAATGTTTTTGGTGCTAATTATCTAATGTTAGCATGCTAACACTCTAAACAGAGATGGTATCTATAGTAAACAATCAAATCAAAAGTCCTACAAGAAGCAGAGCAGACACCAGTTTGTCCATTCACAGTTCATGCCAGTTTTGTGCATGTGTAATGTGGTGAACTGAATTGGTGCTTTGAGTCCTGAATGATCACACTTTCTCACTAATATGCTTATATACCCATGTTTTACTGAAGTAACACGGGGGTTGTTGAAAGGCATTGTGGGGAAATGAAAGAAACAGGGCTGGACAATATGATCTAAAATCTGTATCAATCTATATCTACATTCTGTGTTTGTGTAGATAAATTACAGTAAGACAGTTACAAATTTTGAACTTTTGGACTGGAATTTGGTCTGATTGGTTTGTTAAACATCTGGTTACATGTCAGCTGTTATTGCAACTATTCTTAGTTCAATTACAGTATATAACACAGCAAATTTAGGTCGGTAAGAGATTCACAATGTTGATGATTCAATACATTCTTCTTTTGTCATTCAGCCCTTGTAGAAATTAACAACGGAAAGAGAATCAGAAGAGATTAGTTGAGGAAATGTTGATATATCCAAAATGTTAACTCTGTTTAATCACAGAATAACCTCCTAAATAACCTCCTTAAAAATCCCACAGTCAGCGTGGAGTGTACATTATTATAAGACACTTGTCTTTGTCTGTTCAGGTTTTTGGATTTGATTAATATTTTATAAGCTGATTACTTGAAAGCTTTATCTCCTGCTTGTGCTGTCTTTCTGCCTGTTCTTGCCGATGTTTTTTTCAACCACACACACACTGTCTTGTCTACATCTATACTATACATCCATTGGCCCGTTGCCCTGGTACATTTACTGCCTGTTTCTTAATATGTAGTAATGTAGTCTTAATATCTGCAGACTGAGCTGAAACAACAGTCTGCTGAGATACAGAGCCCCAAAACGCTCATTAGACAAGATGGAGTGTGGTGTGTGGTAATTACTCAACTCGCCTTCTTTATGCCTGACTTCCTATAGACACACACACACATACCAAAACAATGGTCATTGACACACAGGCATGAATTCACACTGTCAGACACAAATTCACACACAGACAGATGTTAGGATAATGTTACAGAAATATTTATTTTCTTCAACTAAATATAGAAGCAAAACTTGTGGCAGGTCACTAAACAAACTCTACTGCCTGTTCAAACACATGTCCATAATCCCTTAAATACTCCTTTATCCAACTGGTACAAAATACACTCCCTGGGAGTACATTTTTTAGTGTCTCGATTTCCTGACCAAAACAAAAAGGGCAAACACCCAAACAAACTGTTGTCATTCATTATAGTTTTTGTTTTGGCAGAATAGGAGAAACTTTGACGATCATAGGCATGTCCTCAGCAACACAGTCAGGCTGATAAATGTCCTGCTGTTTTATTCATATTTATTTTGACCCCTTGAGGGCTAAGCATAGAGCTCCTCGTCAGTGCACAGCAAGTCCCTTAGCACTGGACTTTATATGCACAAATCAACACTCTCCAGTCGGGGGTCATTCCTCTGTAATCTACTGCCATCATCATCACCCGATTGGAGAAGAGTGAGGTTCACAGATGGGAACCAGCACATTAGCAGTCATGCACTTATTCATAGGGAGTTTAAATCAGAGGTGTGTGTATATCCAGTGAGTGGGGATGCAGTGTACACAGGCAGTGGATTTGTTTATATTTTTGCATATTAAATATTTTAGTTTAGAATAGTATATGAACACTGTCATGCAGATGTGTGTGTGTGTGTGTGTATTTCTCAGTGTCTGTGATGACTTGCTGGAAGGCCCTTGGAGTCTGGGAAGGGTTGAGGCTGTAGATAGTCCAAATTAAAACTCAGTGAAGCACTGTGTAGGAGAACATGCTGCAGACTGCTAATAGCAGGACAGCACCAGGGAGCTATCACACTGATAATGTTAGGTAAGCTAGTGCTGCACAGCTAACCCATTGAGAATACAGGGCTAGACTAGACAAGCGTGGCATTGTTAATACAAGTGTAGTTCCATCCTGCTCACCATAGATAAGGTTAGGTTGGAGGTTAAAGGTACTGGAGGTCTACCCAGCCAATCTGTGACAATTGCTGGCTTGCCTTCAAATGGAACTTGTGAGCTCGTGGTTATGACGTGGGAAGTTGTGTAAACAATATACTTGGCGTTCAAGTGGTAAATTGTGAGAACACAGCTGCTAGGCAATGGCAACATGGACGCCGAAAGACTCCTTGTTGTTCTCTTGATATTCTTCGCTTCTTTCCAATAAATATTGACTTACTTTCTATTTATATCAACATTTTCCTCAGACATATTATACAATTATGAAGAAAAACTCTATACGGCTAATATATTAACTTAATATCCACCAAAAAATTAACTTCCATGGCCTCCGCCATTTTTGAAAACGTCAGCAAACACGACAACTCGTGAACTCAGAGCTTTCAGAAAATTTCCACTTCCGAGGTTGTGAATACCATAAGAGGGCGCTTTCATATGGTCTCTTCTCATAAACACGGTAAACACGGTAAACACGACCCAATTTGAAGGGACCAAATGCTCATCTGTTCTTTGCATGGAGGAGTTTGCCAGTGGCAGCTCAAAGGGCATACTCCCTCGCTTTCAGGGTTAACATTGTTAAATACGATGTGTCGGTATGAAAAGTGGCATTATGAAATAAAACTTGACCTGTAATGTGTTATTGGGAAACATGCCATAATGAAATAAAAACAGACTTTTGAAAATGGGAATTTTGTTATTATGAAAATGAATGATAAAATAACATTTCACAATAATGAGTTGAGTTTGAATAATTTCTTAAATTATTTCACAAATTGATGGTTCATATCTATATTTTACACAATTTATAATGTTTTGTTTAAATGTATTTGTTCATTATTTTGAACATTTTAGGGTTCCTCACTGTGCCTCATGAAAAACTGGTTTATCTTTTCTACAAAAATATTTTCAACGTTCTGAATATTATGTCCATATTATAGTAGCCGTAACTCATTTGTGAGACATATTGTAGACTATGATGAGTGATTGGAAAAGCTGTGTTAAGTGGGACTTGTAATGTTATCATGTAGGATTCAGTCCAAAATACTTTTAATTCTCAAGTATATTGTATGCTTTTATTTTAGTATTTTTAAATTTTGTATTCACAATCTTCTCAATGAATTATATCTGAACATTTCTGAAATTTGGAAAATATAAGTGTTATAATGAATCAGACCGAATGGAATCTACAAGGTACACCAGTCTGTTTTTTTAGCAAATTGTGTGACAATTTCTGTGTAAATAAGCAACTGTGAAGAGGGAGGCTGGAAAATGAGGCACATTTTCACCAACACTGTAGGAGTCCTTAAACACAACTGCTGTTGAATGAAGGGGATTTTACATTTGGCAAAGATAAAAAACATGGCTTTCTTATCAGGGTGATTGGAATAGGAAGAGGTTGCAATTACAATCTACCACCTGTGAATTCCCAACTATCCACTTTGAATAAAAGGCAGCTTTAGGCATATACTGACTGGAGCTTTGGCTATTTTGCTTGGATGTTAATGCCCCTGTTATGTTCATTATAATGAAGCATTCAGTGTTAAGGTTTAAGATGAATAGGAAATGGAAAGTGGATTTAAACATCATTTCCTGTTTACAAAAGCTTATGAGACTGAGAAACCTGGATAAGGTAGAAGGGAGACTGATGACTTATCGGGATATAAATGTAAACACATAATCCTCTTTACTTTGCCCAAGCTTTGCTAAAACCTAATTTTACATTGTATCATTAGGAAAGTTATTTGCCTTTAAAACTCCATATCCGGTTGCTTCTGGAGTGATGATGAAACTAAATTGTGTCCTCCTCTCAGCTGGAAAAGCTGTGTAGAAAGGTGACATGGTGACTTGGTTATTGCAAATATTGTGGGATTTTCTGAAGTAGTATCACAGAAGCCCCTAAATAGGCTTTTTCAATGTTTATATGCTACTTTCAGATTTTCAGATCAACAGACTCTGTTCCGACATGACAGTAGTTTCACAGGTGTTAGCTAGCTACACTTTATTTAAGGCTGTTGTGAAATGTTGATCAGGTTTGTCGTGTTGCACAATACCTATCTGGCAGACAACCCCAATACTATCTAACTTCATCACCTCAGTAAATTAAATGTATACCTCGAAAGGTACCTGCAAGCTATGAAATGTTCCACACCAACAACAAGGTTAAACAGCTTCTGTCATCTTTGTTATAGTTTCACCTCAATTAGAGTCAATTAGAGTCGATTGATGGACTTTGAGGCCAATATCAATATTGATATTTTAGACTTTAAAGAAACTGTTAATGATATATATCGATTAATATACATTTTTTAACAAAAAATAACATGAACAAACTTTTTAGTACATTTTTTGGAAGTGTCGCTTATATTCAGCTTTTATTTAGTTATTTTGACCAAGATAAGAACTGAATAGAACATTTTGCAGTTAACCAATAAACTTGTAAGTGCTCTCTGGTGAGCAAACTATGTAATAGCAACACTGTTTCTAAATTACCTCACACATATCTTTGACATTTCTCCGCTGCACTGGCAGCAAGTACACCAATATTAAAATATCTGTGATTAGCTAAAATCGACAGATGATATTGGCCAGGCTGAGGTATCAGTCTGGCCAATACAGATTACAGGTTTAACAACATTAGCTGGGAGAGTTGAAGAAAAATACTATTTGAGTCACATTTCACATTTGCTGCTAGAATGGCAAAATAAATCTTTATTAATCATTACAATATAGTGCAAACTCAAGGTTATCAGGTGTTCACTGAAATTGCTGCATTTCCTGAGTGCAGTTCTAGAATCCTGACACATAAAAACTGGTCTTGTGTCTCAGTTTACCACAGGGTAAGGGTAATATGAGCGTAGGTATGGAGCAAGTTCAGTCCTGGGGGGATAAAATGACTTAAACGTCCATTTCTATCCTTTTCAGTCCTTTCACTAAAGTCATAGCGGCATGTCAGCACAGATAGTCTGTCTCTACAGTCTGATCTCTTCCGAGAAACACAACTTGATGCTTGATCTTGTGGGGGGAAATTTACTTCCAGCAACAGTGCATCTTGGCATCTGCATGTCTCTTTCATAAGCTGTTCACATTACTTGTCCTTCACTGATCTCTTTTTAGTACTTTATATCTCTTTAGTATCATGGGGCCTATCGCTTCCTTGGGGAGGATTAGAAAGGCAGAGAGAGAGATTCATATGTATAAAAATATTTTATGCAGTTAAGCCACACCGCCTACTTGAGCAGCGCGTGACGGCTACCTCGCTGAACTGCTGCGGCTGGCAATTAGGTTTTACATTTACAGAGAGCGTTCCTGCTGCGGTGCTGCTGCTGCCAGTCCTGTCTTTCTACATTGAGTTTGCCTTTGATAATGGCCATCGATAATACAATGTTTCATTATAAATTTTATTCATATTTAGTTCAGACAGAAAAAGGTTAAGAGGCTTGTGCTCAATTGTAACTGGGGTGAAATTTTTTTTTCACATCTGACAAATTCTACAGATATCGATATTGAAACTGAAACTGAGAGGTTTCATGTCAATATGACTATCAACAGATCATTTTCACTGTCTATTTTTGCAGAGAACCGCATGCGTCTGGCAGAAAAAATAGGCGAGACACTGAATTTCTAGCTGAGCAGCGCTGCAGACGCGTCTCACACGGGCTGTGTGGCTGCTCTAACCTGTTAACATGGGCGCCGAAATGAAAAGCAAGAGGTTCCACGACTTGTACCTCAATACTTGTTAAATACTGGTACTGGTTCCACGACGCACACGCGCTGCTCAGGTCGGCGGTGTGGCCCGGGGGTCATGACATGTCCTAATAAAATACAAACTATTCATGTATTCATATATTCATGAACTGCAGTTAATATAATAAGGCACATTCTGTAACACAAATGTAAACTAAGTGTGGATGTACCAAATGTACTTGGTTAAATTACAAATATACCAATGGACCTATTTAAAGCACTCAGAGTGCATACCTCCAACTAAAGCTGTGCATTCCCCAGTTAGCTATTTAATTAATAGAAAATGTTTCAATTTGCACCTGGCTCTCATCAAAATACACACATAGACAATTATGATATGTATGCCAGATGCTTTTTCAACTGAGTGTATAAACATAAGTAAATAGTGAAGAACAATGAACTAACATCCCGTTTTGTGCTTTAGATTCAAGTCCTGCCTTATTTTGACAGACTGTTCTTTTGTGTGTTTATGTTCTACTTCCTGGCTTTGTTCTTTTCCCGCCTGTTTTCTGGTCCCACCTGTGTGTAATTAGTCACGTTAATAAAATATAATAAAAGAAAATAAAAAGCCCAAAAGTCAAGAAATGTAGATAGAAAATAGAAAAACATGGCATGGTATATATTTCCCACAGGTGAGCCTCATTCATTTCAACATTTTCACACTTACAATTCATGACTTAAATTAAGATATAATCTGTGACATGATAAAAAAGTGCAATTTAGAATCTTAGCATTTGCAGTTTGTGCAGTCACGCCCACAGAATGACTGTCTCACTGAGAGCCAATACTGTCTGACCTGAAATCTTTAATAACTCCACTTTATGTAAATATAGCCACCTACACTTCAGGAACCAGGCAGTGAGCCACACAGGCCGTGAGCTAGATCGAAGAAAAACAGCACAGTACCAACATGAGTGTGTGCACATTTTCAGTGCCAACCTCTACAGACAGAAAACGTCCACACAACAGATAGCTGAACATTAACCCACAGCTATCTCTGCTAGCTGTCTCTGAAATTCCTCTGAAGGCTGTGATTGGTTCTTTCAAGTCCCACGTTCCACATTATGGTTCCTGTCACAAACTGGCCAAAAACTCTGGACAGAAGCATCCATGCTGGAGGATTGCAGGGACTGTCACAGGGCTAATATTAGATGGGAAAGAGAGTTCCCAGAGAGAGTGGGACAGCGAGCATCATAAACCTTAAATGGGACCCGAAAACAGACTTCTCTTAAAAGATGACTGTAAACCTAACAGCCGGGCCACACCGCCTACCTGGGCAGCGCGTGACGGCTACCTCGCTGAACTGCTGTGGCTCGCACGCATGTGGTGTCCACACAGAGAGCGTTCCTGCTGCGTCGCCAGCCCTATCTTTCTACATTGAGTTTGATAATGGCCATCAATAACAGAATGTTTAATTTCATTTCATGATACATTTCATTTATATTTAGTTTAGACAGAAAAAGGTTAAGAGGCTTGTGCTCAATTGTAACTGGGGAGTTAAAAAAAGTTTTTTCAATTTTCGACATATTCTACAGATATTGATATTGAAACTGAAAGGTGTACTGTTGCTGGTTTGATGTCAAAATGACTATCAACAAATCCTTTTCACTGTCTATTTTTACTGAGAACTGCTCGCGTCACACGGAAAAAATAGGCGAGACTCTGAATCTGTAGATGAGCTGCGCAGAAGACGCGCGTGAGACGTGCCTGAGACACGCGTCTCACGCAGGCTGTGTGGCTGCCCTAACCTGTTAACATGGGCACTGAAATGAAAAGCAAGAGGTTCCACAATGCACATGCGCTGCTCAGGTCGGTGGTGTGGCCCCGCCGTAACAAAGGGAGATTACTTACCTTGGCTAGCCTAGCAGAGCTGGCAAAGACACCTGCATTACCCTGTGTGTAATGTCAGGTGCTGAGAGTATCGGTGGAAACACCGGTCTGATAGCTAGTAGTGTAGCTGTGGTTGTCTAATCGCAGCCCTTGGAGGACAAAACTGTAGCTCCAACCATGCAGTTATAGGGCTACTATGAGCTACTACGCTCCATCTCTCTCAGCACTGGTTGTGTGCAGTGTGACACACGAGCAGGGACTGACCAGTATTACCAGGGCTGGTTCTCCACAAGGACTCTGGCGGCACTAATGCCTGACTCCAAAGGTCATGGTGTCTGTGCTGGGGTCTCAGGAGAGCCAGGGTTCTTCCAGATGGAAAGGGTGGGTGGGGGAACTTATCTATTTTAATGTTGGCTGGTTCCCTGCTTTGACATGCAGGATCATCACTGGCAGTATTACAGTTAAGTTTGTGTCTTGTGTCTTGATATTGAGTTTCCCCATTGAAGGCAATAACTTAGTTTTGTAGTTAACTTGCTGTAATTGTCTGGGTTATTTTTGAATTAGTACATCATCTGAGAGGGAGAGATACACACCCCTACAATACACACTTTTAATGAGTAGGATAGATAGATAGATAGATAGATAGATAGATGGACTTTATTGATCTTGTGAGGGAAATTGTTTTGTTACAGCAGAATTATGGAAGAAGAGATTTTAGACCTAACTGATGTGAACCTAAGGTTAGGAAAAAGATGGGATACTTATGAGAAAATGTTCTGAAACTATAAAGTGTGACATGGTGTTATTATTTGAACAATTATCACACTGACAAATCAACAGAAACCAATAACTTGTGTAAAATCCTTTTTAGTCATGTTTAGTGGCTGTGTAATCATTGAATATTTCTGGCTACAATAAACACGTTCACCACTGTAAATGATATGTTCACATTTGTTCTACTCAATTTTAAAACAATACTTACATGCCCATATGTAGATTGGGAGGGTTACTGGTTGCTGTAATTGTTCCTCTTGTACATACTGTCCTCTAAGAAATCCCTTCCTAATGCAATTCCTTTGTAAGTGATCCACAGCCCTCATTCTGTACAAAAATACATTCTAGAGTCTACATAAGTCTGTGTTAGACCAGCAGGACAGATCACAGCAGCGACCATATTTGCAGCAATTTTTGATAAATATTAATGCATAATGTGCAGTAATTACTGTGCTGACTACACTTTCATGCAATATATATAATAGCATTTTTTCAGAGGAGTGGCAGATAGACAGCATTAATCAGTTTTTCTGTGTTTAATTTTGGAGGGAAGGGAGATTGTTCCCATAGCATAAAATACACTTACAGTATGTATGCATTAATATTTTTCTCATGCTTCTATGGTCATAATTACTCACATCCTAATGTTATTTTATGTTAAAACATTCATATAAACATGCACAACAAGTGACTGTCAATGAATGCCAGCAACTGCTCAATTTAAGTCAAGAAAGAAGTGTAGAATATACAAGGCAACCAACTGCATTCAAAAAAACATTTTATTATGTCACATGTCCAGGGAAAGGGCGGATGAGTGTTTCCTTGAGCTTCAAAGCTTACGTTAGCTAACTGCAATTAGAATGTAACTAGCTATTATCTTACGATAAAGCTGGCTACATAAAATACCACTATTGGCTAGATTCATGAGAGGTCAGTGCATGCGTTAAAATGTCAAAAAAGAAAAAGTAATTTCATCAACTTACTAAAGAGCGTGCTTGGGAAACATGCTGGAACTATGCACTGTTTGGAACTATGGGTTGTCCCACAACACAAGAAGTCTATGGAAGTGCTGCAACTCTCTTTCTGGCCAATATGGAATGCTTTCATCAACCAAAAACGGTGTCAATGGGCATGTGAGTATTGTTTTAAGACAGACTTGAAAAATGTGAACCTGACCTTCAAGGATCCAAATCATCACTGTGTTTGCTCTTCTTTCTTGTTGCCAAATGCCAGATAAGCACAATTGTTTTGTGCAGACTGGCTACAGTTTATTTCTCATACTGAATGGATGTGATTATATCCTGGACCCAATCAGTCCTAAAGACTTTGTATTCAATCAGTATCTTTGAAAGTAATTACTAAAGCCTACTTCTCTCCTAAATCTTGAAGGAGGAAGGATGACTTTCCAAGGTTAAGAAAGCATAAGCTTTACTCTTATGTCTAAAAGTAGGGCCAAATGTGTGTCACTCAGAGAATTTTGGGTCACTTTATGGACCAGTTTCCTTCTCTGAGACATTTGATAAATAAAGGCCCTGAAGAAGAGAACAAACACGGTGGTCTCTTAAGAACTTCAATGGCCAAGCTGTCCATCCATGGCCCTGGGTGCACTGCTGACCTTGTTCCACCCAACAGCTTCTCTGGCCTGAAGTCGGCCATAAGTCAGTCTGCAGTCAGGACAGGAAGTCAGAGGACATGGTGACTACTGAGAGGCAGCACTTAAATCTGAGGTCAGAAGTCACACATCCCGTGTCTATAGGTCACGACACATCACATCAGTTAATACACACACACACACACACACACACACATACACACTGAGGCTGTGGAGTTTGTCCTTCAACTGGGAAGAAAGTAGGACAACAGGGCTCTGAAGCAGAAAGGACAAAAAGGAGTAGGGTGTGTGCTTGTTTGTGTGTACTGTAACTATTATTTCTTATAATGGAATAATCTGCCCATTATTTTCTTGAGAAATTGATTCAGTGTTTTCTTTATATAAAGGCAATTTCCAAGAGGTCTAGTTGACATCTTCAAATTTCATGTTTTTCAACTAACAAATGTGTGGCCTTTTTGCTTGAATTAATTCAATTATCAATTTTCAAAACAGTTGCTGATTCATTTTCTGTCAACTCTGAAGTAATCTAGGACTGCAACTGAGGTTTATTTTCATTATCGATTTATTGATGATTGTATTCTTCATTAATCGTATTATGTACAAAATGTAAAAAAAAAAGTGAAAAATGCCCATCACAATTTCTCAGAGCACAAGATGACATCTTCAGATGTCTTGTTTGTCTGACTAACAGTTCAAAACTTTTGATGATCTTTCTCTATTTGAGTCCAAATCTAATTATGTTTGTGTCTAACCGGATTGGGTCTGACTAGTCTGTGTCCCTTTCAAATCTAGATGCAAGGTTTTCCATGGGTTTGTTTCGTATCGGGTCCAAAACTTTGGACCTCTAATCACTACCAAAACAAGACTGTATTGTCTTGGTGACAGTATTCACTACAGTCTAATCTTTATCACCTAGGTGTGTCCCTTTATGTGCTGAGATAGAGAGGACAAAGAACCTGTTTTCATAAGTATTTGTCAACCCAGTTCTGCACTCCCGTGTCAAGTGACTGTGATTTGAGTGTGTTCTGTGAGTACTGCTCAGTACAGTACAGCACAGTAGTCGGCCGCTGTGCCCTTTGTGTGTGTGTGTGTGTGTGTGTGTGTATCAGTGTTGTATGTATGTATAGCACTTCAGTAAATAGTTCTCTGTTTTACAGGGCCAGAAGTGGCAAAAGTGACTCATAGACCCACTATTGTTCCCTAATGATCAAACACACACACACACACAGATAATAGATATGTTTCTCTGTGTCCTGATGAAGTCAGCCACAGTGTGCATGAAGTCATCCTGCTCTCAGATGCCACACTCCCCTTGTTAGTGGATCGGAATATAATAGCTGGTTCAGGGTCCAGCTGGCAGCCTGGAGATTTTTATCTTTTTCCCTTGGTTGGCTGCGTGGGTACTGGCTCCGGACTGCTTATTATGCACTGCCTCCTCCAGTTTTATCTAGGTACTTAGTGAACAGTTCAGCATGTCTCAATATGATCGCTCATTTTTTCCATCCATTAATGTCGCAGTAATTGCGTTTTTCCCCGCATGTGGTCAGTCAATTAATGCCTAACTTGCATAAAGTGGCGACAGGAACATGGTGTACGCTGAAGTGCAGGAATAACCCTGGGGTGCTAATTAGATGCTTGATCTGCTTGTTGGTCTAAATTTGTATTTTTCACATTTTATGGTATCTTTTTGTTGATGGATCAGAACAGGATGCAGTTTGTTTTAGGCTGACAAGATTGGCTTCTTTTTAATTAACTAAATTCCCAGTGCAGCTTTAAAGGCTTTGTTCTTCATTATTTTTTAATGACTAATTGTAGCATGTGCTTGTGTGGTAGTGGTTAGTGATAGAAATCAATTAATTACAGCAAAATGATGTAATTAAATGATGTACTCTTTATTCCACCCTTGAAGAGCTTAACTTTTCCGATGATCTAGCCCTCCTCTCACATGCACATCACCACTTACAGGGGAAAAAAAGCGAGACTCCAGTCCTATAGTCCTAAGTTGGACTGGTGATCAACTGCAATAAAACCAAGAGTCCAACCAAAAGTCATGCCCATCAACATCAACACACCAAAAGGACTAAGAATAAATGAACAGATTATAGAAAACACCCATAGCTTCACATACCTAGGAAGCATTATTTACCATGATGGAGATACCAGCCAAGACATTCACAACAGAAAAAATAAATCACATACAATATTCACTTGAACACTAAAACCAATCTAGTAATCGAACCAATTCAGCTCAAAAAACAAAACTCCAAATATACTAAAGCTGTGTATTTTCAACACAATTCTACGGAGCAGAATGCTGGAAAACAACAGAACAGGATACCCATAAATTATCTACCTACCATACGTCATGTCAAGAAAACTCATGCATATCTTCTGGCCAAACACCATCTCCAACAACAACCTTATCAGAATCACTCCACAAGACAAAATACATACAACATTACAGAGACGCCAGTGCACCTAGATTGGACATGTGCTCAGAATGGAAACAACAGCCATTCCCAAAGTTGCATTAAATTGGACCCCAGAGGGTAAACAAAAGAGAAGGAGGTCTAAAATAGAGCTACAACACCACCAACAAAGCTGGGGAACCATGGAGAAGAAGGCCAGAGACAGACAGAAGTAGAAGGTCTTTGTTGCTGCCCTATGCGCCAGCCGGCGTAATGGGAATGACTGACTGACTGATTAGATGATTAAGACTCAGTTCAAGAGGTTAAAACATGCACAGGTGTTGTTCCAAGATGTTCTCATGGCTGTTTCTTACATACTTCTCGCTTCAAACTGACAGGAAGTTAGATCAACCAATCAGCTTGTTTGGTGCACAGGGCATTGTTGAGATTTGGCAGGTATGTACATTGACTTCTCTGTGAGCCTATCTGACCTGCCAATACCCTGTGTAGATCTGCAGAGACATTTAGGTATACTATAACTATAATTCCAGCCTTAGAGGTTGACAGATTTGAGTTTCTCAGACACTCTTTTTATGTTGCTCAAGGCTCAAATTTGGAGGAAAAGACTGAAATTCTTAGAAAATGTCTTAGATGTTAGTAACAGCAGTGTATGTTGGAGCGGTGCTCAAGGCTAACTATAACTAACTATAAAGGCTGCAAATCAATCATTGTGCCCCAGTCTCGGTTTTCCCCTTGAAACTATAAAGAAGTCAGTATGCTTCAAACTAAGTGCTTGTTGTGTCTGACAATTTTTGTAACTTTACGAAACAGAAAATCAGAGAAGCATGCCCACTTTGCGAAGCGTGTGGCCAACTTTGCGGAGGACAAAAAATATGGAGGGTCTTTCAGAAACTCTCTTTTTCTTTCTTCACGCAACTACTTGTGTGTACAACAGTGCAACACTAGAGATTGAAAGTGTCCTCCATTATCCCCACTTTTGCCTAGTTTGTCTGAAGGATACTGAACCTTTTGGGGCATCCAGTCTTATCCATACTATGCCCTAGGAGAATCATATACAGTGAGGACAGAACTAGTTCAAGAGTTGATCCTTCGGAAAATGATGAGATAAACTCCTCAAGTGACACTTCCTATTTGACAAATAGAACCACTCCAAGGCAGCGTCACAAATACCACCCCTCTGTTTGAAATACAAATCCCAGACTAAGGTCAAGCAGCACTGTACTGATACACAGACCTGACTCAGCACCCATCAATAATACATTAGTATAACCCGAAGAAGGATGGCTTAGTGCCATGTAACTGCACAAACCAGACTGAGAAAGTAAGCTAACAGAAGGAAATTAGCTAAAATAACATGGCAGGTTAAAACAACAGCAAGAAAGGTCTACATCTAAATGGGAAGAGTGATGTTAGCCCTGATATGATTTATCTTAGCAACAAAATAGGGTATAAATGTTTAGAAAATAAAGCAGACATGAGTGTGCCACTTTGACAAGTAGTCAATGGAGAACATCAGTATGCCACTGAATTCTCTGAGACTGTAGCCGCAGCCCTCTTGTTGACTGGTCCTGGCTTATAAAACCAAGATTTAACTCACTTTCTGAAATCCTCCAGGAAGATAAAAAGGTCTAAAGGACACTGTAAGGGGACTGTAAAGGACAGTCCTCCAGACCCCGGTCTGGGGCGACGTTTTAATCCCTAATGGTGAAATCAGCTCCATGGTGCAAGCAGTATGCCAGCCAGCTGATACTTAGGAAACCTCTTTTGAAACGTTTGAAAAGCCAAAAAACCCCCCGCAAAAACAAAGAGAATCTCTCTGCTTTCTTCTGGCAGTAATGCTGTGCCATTGCGTAAGCTTAAGAATACAAATGCTGTGCTTTCAACAGAATTGCAGTAGAGGTCTAAAGAGCTACTTTCTGAAAACCCATGGAGGGGCCTTGTGTGAAGGTCAACCTCAGAACAAACAGAAACATATACATAAATAAAGATCTGAAGACAGAATTGAAATACACGTACACACTTGCAGATCTTACAAAGGATCCAAATCATTGAGCACTCTGACATTTTGATTCTTGAAATATGCACAGGAGTCCCTGCTTGCTTTTTCAGATGGAGAATTTAAGTATTCTCACAAAGATAGAAACCCCAAGGTGGGGTCAGATGCACAGTTAACCTCCCAGACATTTGGTCTGAATGCAAAAGAATCCGTCTAGTCATACTTTTCA
The DNA here is from genome assembly GCA_002120245.1 of Maccullochella peelii. Lineage (NCBI taxonomy): Eukaryota > Metazoa > Chordata > Actinopteri > Centrarchiformes > Percichthyidae > Maccullochella > Maccullochella peelii. The sequence continues at coordinate 57,193 of LKNJ01003159.1, read as the reverse complement.
AAGGTCAAGTATTTCTTTTCTGCTTTTCAAAGGGGCAACTTCACACAACAGTGCTTGACAGGAGAGATTTAACTCTGGTACCTAATTTTACTATTTCTTAAACACACATGTATCCCTACGCACTCTCCACAGTGCATGCATATGGTCAGTATGGCTCAGACGAACAGAACTGAGCATCTTGCTGACCATCTGCATGGTATGAGAGATGGAGGGACTGTAGGGTTGAGGTCTGCTGGCTGCCCTGCTATTTCATGCATGTCTGCCAAACAAAGGAGAGCAGCACAGCTGGTCCACCATATAGCCATACCAGTGTTTCTAGTCTCTGAGGAGATCCAAATACTGGGATGGTGGACAAAATAACAGACCACATGACTAGGAATTAATCTTAAATCGTAATAGTAAATCAGTAGTGATTTTAAGTGAAGGTACCGTTTATACTGTATGGCAAACATAAACATGGTTCTGATGCACAGAACACAGCAGAGAAAACAGAAGATGGAAAACAGAAGCTCCTCTCTAGAGCTACATTAGATACAGTCAGACACCAGGCTGCTCCATCATGTGGAATCTGGGCCCAGCACCAGCCACCATGTGGCCATTAGCACACAGGCATCTCTAACCACAGAGGGCAACGTTTTAATAAATGAGATCTGCAGGGTGAGCTGAACCATCATTATCATTGTTTGGCTTGGCTACAGTGTGACAGATTGCAGGTCTATGGCAAGGAAAATAGATATTAGAACATACCAAAATAATACCAAATAATAATTTTTTTAATTTACAAATGCATTTTTCCTTTAAAAACCCACTGTACACTACTTGCTCAGTGCCAAACAACAGACATGGTTAACGACTAGCTGGTGAACATAGTGGAGCATTTAGCAGCTAAAGAGCCAGATGTTTCCCTCAGGAGTTGAGATTGATAGAGGCCAAAAACAGAGCTAAAAGAGAGTGAATATTGGACTTAAATTCATCACCACTCAAAATGAATGATAATGTTGCTCCAACTGCTGGATGTGTATTATTAGAAACTGTTTGCAAATAACTTCACCATATCAACTTTAAATGTGATATGTCAATGTTGTGTTCACAACGCTGCCCCCAAGTGGCCAGTGCTTGTGTTTGTTGAAGACATGTTCAGCCTTTTCAGTAACAAACATCTAGCAAAGACATCTCTGCTGCATCTATGCCACATCAAATAGATCACACTACTGCAATTTTTCGCTGCAACGTTCTCAAACAGTTTCTTCGGTTGATCCAGTCTAGCACCGCATTGAATAAACTCTGAATTGACTTGGGTTCGGTCCAATCACAAACAAGAAGAGTTGTCCCTCCCTTTCCGTAACCTGAAATGTCGTGTTTTGTGAAATGTTGTGTTTTGTGTAATGTTGTTGTGTTTTGACCTTCAGGGCCACCGTACTTCTCTTATAATTTGGCGCTATATAAATATAATTTAAATTTAAATGAATTGAAATCTGGACTGTGGTGGCAGGACAGTAAGAGAACATTGTTCAGAGACATTTTAGAAGGAATAATGAAAACAAATAAAAGAGAAGGGGGACAAAAATAAGGTTTAGAAAATTGAGGGGGACAGTCTCCAATCCCCAGTCGAAACAACGCTTTTGGTGCCAAACATCAGGACTTACTGGTCCTGAAGGCTTGCAGTGCTCAGACTGTTTCCCCTGCAGAACTTGCGTGCTGCTGATCAAGTCCTTTTTCCACTCCTTCTCTTCTTTCTTCTACTTCTTCCTCTGTCTGTCTGAATGTGTCTTCTTTTTTTCTTACCCTTTTCCCTCCTTTACTCCTTTTCCTCCACTCTTCTTTCTATCTGGCCCCTCCCTTCTCTTAATGCCTCCTGTTTGTGTTTCTTGTATTTCCAATTTGAACTATTGCATGGAGGAATGGTAAAAGAAAAGAAGCCACAGAGCTGCGGCACCACCTTTTACAGTGTTATATGTGAATTCCTCAGACAGTGCCTCATTACAGGCTCTGATCATGGTGTTTTTCTCATGACACGACACAGCCCAATTATCCTTTGGTCAAAGTTTCACTTCTCAACTTGATTTATCGTTTGCAGAAGTTTGTAAGCGAATCCCATTTGCGTCACCTGTGTACAGTAATGGGATGACAACAGGATTGCCACATTTCTGCTCGGAGGCATCACATCACAGTAACAGAGGTGATAATACAGTGAAATACACAGCACACAGCACACCACCATGATGCACTTTTTACACATTTATCTGTGAAATTGTCGTTTGCTGAGTCATTGGCTCTGCTAACTGAGCGTGGTAATGATGCTTTTAACACAGCGAGATGGAAAGAGACAGAGATAATGTGTGTGTGTGTGTATTTGTGCATCAAGATTCCAGTCATGACAGCAATCTGATCTTACTCATGAAGTTATAACAAAGCATGAGCTGCTTCTCGCTTTCAGCATCTATTTCTGAATCAACAAGGAGGGGCCCTGCCTCTGCGTGTGTGTGTGTGTGTGTGAGAGAGAGAGAGAGATATGTAAGTGAGAGTTATGAAAAACGTATAGGTTTATGGGGCTTTTTTCCTCTCTTTATTCAAGAGCATGGTCTTTAAATTTTAGAGCATGACTTATTGATTTCATGTTCAGATTTTGTAATGCTTTCCTTCAAACCCCTGCACTCGCACTCAAATAGCCCCTGCTTATGCTTAGATTTGCTCTGCTCAGACTCTATGCTTGCACTCAGATATAATGTTGCTTGCACAGACTTCCTGTGCTCCAGCTTCAGCCCTTCTCCTCACACTCAGGCTGCCTCTGTGTGCTCGGGAAACATCTGCTCTCAGATTTCTTCTCTGCTCGCAGACGTTTTGTGCAACAACCCTGTCAAAATTCCCCAACCAATAGAATGCCAGGTGTAGTGTTGACCAATGAAATGATCCTAAATGTGAAATCAATAAGCCATGCTCTCAAATTGAAAGATCACACTCTTGAATAAAGATAGGAAAAAAGCCCCATATATGTTGATGTACATTTTGTCAGGGAAGATATAGATGATTTTAGTGTTTGGAATTATTATTTTTCATGTTTTCCTATTTCTATTTCCCTTTTTCCATCCTATTTGTGATTGTTATTATATGGTTTTCAATACCCAGTTATTGTCACAATGGCCACCTCTCTGCACCTCTCTTCAGCCACATCTCCACTTTCCCAGGCCCCTTCAGCACATATTCTCTACCTGTCCACCAGATGCCCTTTCTCTCTCATTAATTACACACACTAAAAACTAGTTTTGCTCTACAAGTGCAAAGGCAAAGTCAGTAACAAATGAAATGCATCCTTATATATTAAGTCTACTGCCAATAAATATTGGAGCAGTGTCTTGCTGCCTCTCTGGTTTAAATTTTCAAGCCTGTTGCACCTGTAACCACACCCAACAGTAATGTCACAGGGTCTTGGAGTACACCTTTAGCAAGGTGAGAAGTTAAACCACTGGAGGTCAGCAAAGACAAGATTTTCAGGGGGTGTTCAGGAGGGTAGGCAGTATTTCTTTGGCATCATTGGGCAAAACCTCTACTTCTGCCCCTCCTCTTGGCTCTGTTTTCAGGCTTCAGAAAATCTATCCCGTGACGGGAGACTTTGACCAATCACAGGTTATTTCAGAGAGACGGTGCATTCGTATTGGCTGAGCTACAAATACAAATATGTCTCTTAAGACGGTGAAAATCTGATTCAATGGCAGAAAATCCTGCAACTTGTGAAGAATTTCCAACACCTCCTTTGCCTACAGCGGCGTATAGAACAAAACAGCACGTCCCGGCTCCACACGGAGCTTCTGGCTCATTATGTTCGATGCCATGGCGCTCGCATCGACGTGGCAAAGAGGCATGATGACAAACAGTGGGGAATAACTTTTGAGGGGGGAGGTGGTGTGTGTGGTGTACTAGCCTCTCGTCCCGCTGCTGGACGGCGTTGCAGTTGCCTCTGAAGCCTGGGGCACTCTGCTCTGCAGCTGCGAATCGCTGGAGGGGCGTCTTCGAGAAGACAAGTCGCGGCGGGAGGGACCGCGGTCTCGGTGAGGCTCACGCCGTGGAGAGCGAACCCCAGGGTGACCGATTCCTTCTGCTGCCAGTCAAATTTGTGGGTTTAGTGGGAGGGGCTTAGCGGAGTGATACAAGTCAGCTGAGAGAAGCGGAAGGTTTTGCATAGGTTGCACAGATTTTTGCCTACCTCAGCTTTAAGTTACTCTTTACAAAGCTCCAGAACCTGCAGGAGGAACCAAAACCTACATGTTTTATTAAAGTTTTTATTGTTTTTGTTCATTTTTAAGTCCATGTTTTTATCACAAACACTGATGTTCTTGTTAGTGGTTGGTCCTCGAGGGAGTGTGTGTTCCATTAGCAGTCCACACAGCCCTAAATGCCAGATGGCCTTGGGGCTCCTTTATGGAGCATGAAGGTGAGAGAGAGAGATGCATTGTGGTGAAGGACAGATAAAGAGAGTGTCCCACAGTTTAATTGTGAATGTGAGAAGTGCCCTTCAGCAGCATAGAGAGTTGAGGACAGATTGCAGCTACTTCAGATGATTAAAAAAGCTTATACCTCCTAAGGCTCTGAAGCAATACACTATGTTTGTGGGTTACTCACATAGCTGGCATGTGTTGACACTAAAATCATCAATCGGCTCTGTTGTAGTTTGTAGTAGGACTTACATATTTTGTGTATAAGTACAATTTTTTCTGTGTACTTTTCTAGGGAGCACCTGAACACTGAGCATTAGATTTTAGGAACCCATATCTATAAATAGCGTTTGAGTTTGCTCACCTAATTTTGAACCGTAAAGAGCATTTCAACCAAAAATAAATTGGTTTGGAACCCGAAAAGTTGCATGTAATCAGTGCAACCCGCCATCTTGCTCCTACTGTTTACTTCCATTGTGCAACACCCTCCATTGATGACGCATCCTTCATTACAATGGTTCTGCTCAAAACTGGTGGAAACAGATAGATAGCACTAAGGTGCCAAGAATCCTGAACGGAACCGGTTCAAGAACCAGAGCTAATTTGGTGGAAAAAGGGGATCAGTGTCAGTGGTAGACAAGACACTCAGGCAAGATGTCTCAGACCATTTCACCCTCTAACTGTGGAAGAAGTCACAGACATGGTCACCGTGTGACTATTAGTCAATAATGTTTCAACAAGCCTAATGAAGGTATTTTTCTCCACACTAAAGTAGGCCTCCTATCAGACACAGACAGAGAAAACAGCTTGGTGGGCACTGGGAGGACAGAAAATCAGGCTCAGTCTGAGCCAGGCTTACACTTACCCCACGGGGACGGCCACAGAGATTCAGTCTGCTATCACAAGTAAACGTTAAGAGCCTAAAGAAATGACAGTTTGGCAGGAATTTGAATTCAGGGAAATGGTTCTGTTTTTGATTTGTCTTCAGCAAGGTTTCGCTGCTGAAAAACTGACTTTGAGGGGAAATTATTCCCTGTAACCAAAATATCAGTGCAGTGGTATACCTTATGTGTTACTTTTGCTACATCACAAACAGTGTATTTTCAATTTATCTCACCATGTTAAAGAAAGTTATTTGTTGTAACTCTAAAGGTGAGATTGTATGAGTTATGTTCAGACTTGGCATAATATAAATCTGCTCCTTCTTTAGCTGTGGCATTAGTGTTCTGACTGTCTGTGTCACTCTCCTCAGCTCTTCATCTCCTTCTCTTTGCATTGCTTTTGTTCTCTTAGTGCCTTGCTTTGCATCCAGATCCTTGAATTCCACTCACAGTGAGAACCTGATCACCAGTTAACTTGTTCGTAAGAATCTGTTGCAATGTGAGTAAAAAAAAAAAAAAAGGAAAGAATTTTGTAGAGAGATGGGACTTAAATTTGCCATTTTTGTTACAACTTATTGCTGTTCCCTGTACCATATTCACAGGGTTCCTACCTGGAATTTTAAACTAAACATCTGGAAACAGAACAACATAAAATGTCCTGCGCAACGTTTTGTGTACTTTTCTTTCACCAAGGGCTGATAGGGCTACCAGGCTACACAGTATAAAATATTCAATTTTCTTCTCCAAAATAAAAGATTGTAGCAATATCAAATACTCTGTAAGTAAAATTAGAGCTATGCTACAACAGATATGAAAAACAGTATTAGCAGAATTCAGCATGCAGGCCTGCTGTGGTGGTATTAGCCAAAGTGTTTCAGTACTTCAGTGAGCAGCTGAGTGTCACACTTTGCGTTCTGCCTGTGATAAGCACTGAGCTGAATGTACTCTATCGTACTCTGATGCATAGACAGCGAGGGGTCATTTGGAGTTACGTGATACATTGCTCTCTTCTTCCTATTTCTCTTTTCTATCTCTGTCAGTCTGTCTCCCTCTCTATTTTATTTATTCTCCCTGCCTCCTCTGTCTTTGTCCGTCTCTCAGTCCTGCTTTTGCTCTTCCTCTTGTTCTCTTCTTTTCTCATGGTTTTTATATCAGATCTTCTACATCCCCTTCCTGTTTTACTCTTCCACTGCTGCACCTTTCCCTTCACTCTCAGCAGTTTGTGTGAGAGTTCAGACTGACAGTGATGTGTGTGTGTTTGACTCAGTGAAGTCAGTCAGGCCTTGTGGTGCATAGAGAATTGTAATCCTTCTTTATATTGAGTGAATCAAAGATGATAAAGCAGGGTTGTCTCCTGGGAGGGACCATCAGGTTTGGCTATGAGCAGAGAAGGGGTGACAGTACATGTGTTGAGGTGATACATACAGATAAAGTATTTTTTTACATACAGTTTTGACATACAAGGCTCCAAATATGTAATTACAGATATTGGCAGAACCTTTTTTGGTGCCATGAAAAACCTCTTTGCTAACCAGTTAAAAATGTAGTTTTCTGTTAACAGAGCCTTTTGAGGATAGATGGAAGTTTTATTTTGCCTTTTTCAAAAAGATAGATATTTAATATATTACTGCTCCATACATACTGCATACTTTACACAGGGTTCCAACTTATCCTGGAAAACTCTGAAATTAACTGATTAGTCTTACACCTAGAAACAAGAAAAAATTATTTTCATGCTTCATGTATTTTTCTTTTAGCAGGACCAGATAAAGTTCAAATGGTAGGACCGGAGTATTTTGACTGATTATTTTTGATACATTGTAAATTGATCTTAGGTGCCCACAAATCTTGACTTGCAGTAAGAGGAACTTATGTGGTGTGTGTGTGTCTGTGTGTGTGTGTGTGTGTGTTGTTGGGGGTGGAAGGGGCTTGACCGTTGGGTAAAGGTGTAGTTGAACAAAATGGATCTTATTTATTTGTGAACAATACAGAAAAAAGGGTACTCTGATGCTGGCAAGGCTACCAAAATTCAGATTATCAAGATTTATTCACAAAGCAAAACCACATGTAGCTGAAATGAAAGGAAATTTTGACAGAAAAAAAAAACCGGCTGCCAATGGGAGACATGACCAAAACAAAAAAAGGTTTGGGAAACACTGCTCTACAGTATGATCTGCATCTATCATGAAAATGTCTTTTCAACCATAACCAGACAATCCTTGATTCTCAATCCTTGAAGAACCCTACTGAATAGCACTAGCAGAGCTAGCAAGCTTCACTCTTAGGCTACATCCACACTACAACATTTTTGTTATAAAAACACATAACTTTTGCTACGTTTGCACCTAGCGTCCACACTACTCCAGTGTTTTATAATCCCTAAAACAGAGACCTTTTAAAACGCTGCTGACCCCCTTTTAGTTGGAAAACTCCAGGATTGTGTGTTAGTGAGGACGGTCGGAACCGGAGACATTCTGAGACGATGACGCAGACACCCACGTTTGCTTCCTGATTGGGTCTTACCAGCCACGACGTGTCCTTCCCTGATTCGTCACGGTCCTATCATGTGACCCTTTCCCAGACGAAAACAAACAACATCATGCAGCCTTGACTACCAGCGGTTAATTCTGTCAGGGCCCGTCGGATCAAGTAGTCTGTGTCATGTGTTTCCTGTTTTATTTTGGTAGTCTCTTGTGTCATTCCCCATGTCCTGTCAAGTTTCCCGCCTGTGTGATTGTCTGATGTGATTCACCTGTGTCTTGTTGTTCCCTCCCCCTCAGTGTATTTAAGGTGTGTGTTCCCTTCTTTCTGTGCCAGATTGTCTTTACTTCGTGTGAGCTTTCCAGCGTTTCTTCCTCGTGCATGTTTCCCGTGTTTTTGAGACCCTCGCTTGTGTTTTTTGGCCCTGAGTATTTCGCCTTGTGTTTTTGGATACCTCTGCTTGATTGGACTGATTACCCGTGTACCGAACTGTTGCCATTAAAGTTTCTGGACTTTTCCTCCGTGTGCGTGTCTGCATTGTGGGTCCTTTTGTTCTGTGAGCCTGACAAATTCAACATTAATAACGAACACTTACTTTCAGTAACAGTTCCACCTGGTCGTCGGTCCAAGCAGAGAAATCTCTACTCTTATTTTTCTCCATTGCTGTTCTTCGTTCGTAGTGTTTCCTGCAACTAAGCAACCGTGAATGGTCACGTGATATGCGTTTCCAGGCGTGTAGTATGAGATTATTTCTGAAACAGTGATAAAATGTTTGTGTGTACGGAGATCGTTTTTGGATTAAAACGCTGTTTTAAAACAAAAACGTAGTAGTGTGGATGTAGCCTTAATGCAATGAGAAGTTGTCATGTTGGCACCTACTTGGGTTAGATATGAAATAACATTTAATTCTCTGTACAGTTTGATAATTGGCTGATTAAAGGATGAAGAATGAGAATAACAACCTGAAGGAAAGATGTATTAAAGTTTTTTGGAGTTTATGTAGAGTTATAGGAGTTTTCATGTCAATTTTATTCTTCTTGTTCCTGCACAGGTCCAGGTTGCCTCTTGTTCCTGTGTGATAAGGTGAACAGGTTTTGATCCCAGCTCCCGATCTGTTTGTGATCCTGTTGTAATCCATCTGGATTCAGATGATGGAGCCCTTGCTGTGTCTGATGGTGCTGAGCTCAGTGGCCCTGAAGGAGGCTGTTGGTAAGTTTTACACACACACACACACACACATACACACAAACATGCATGTCCAGTGTTGGTGTTGATGATCCAGTCAGTGCCATTAAACCATTTTTTTTTCACTCTTTTATTTATTTATTTTTTTTTCCACAAAAACGCACTTGTTACTGTTACTGTAAGGTGTGTTCAGAGTGCCGCAATTACATACAAAGTAACTGCAAAGACGGCGAATGCGCGTCCACGCGAGTGGAAATGTTCAACTTAAGCTAAAAATTTGCATGACGCTATGTCGCGAAAGCCTAGGAAACCATACAAACCACCAACTTACATGGTAAGTTCTGAAAATATGTATGTGTTGATTCCAGCTATCGGCTGTATTTTACTACGAATCAAGTTAGCACAACCCTTAGCTGCCTTCCCCAGTTACTTAGCACAGCCGTTAACACCGCTGACTTTCGCGGCATACTTGTTTGGCTTACTAGCAATTTAGATTCAACAGTTCATTACATGTGGAGTACTCCCATTGGCTGTTGGGGCGAAATGATGTGGTTCTTATTCTTCAGTTTTTCAACCAATGCTAACACAATTCTGTTTGTCCTTAGCTTTTACGCTACAGTTACTTGCACACGGGGTAGCTGCCAGCTCGGCTGTCAAACTAACACATACACCGGCCTGCCCACTCAGAGACCTGGAGGCTAAAGGAACATTTCTGATGCACTCCCAAAGACCTTTTAATTATTTCTTTGAATAATAAAAGAATATGAACAAAGTCAAAAACCAAACCACTTTGACAAGGACATTTGACCCCAAAACAGAATTAGAATGAGTAATAGCTTTGAGCGGAAGTATAAGTTCAAAATAAATTTCCTAGCTCACTGATCTACAGTTTACAGAACTACTGGAAAGTAATCGTGGTTAGGAAATAATGTCGTCACTGCACCATAACCGTTAAAATAGTTAACTCGCAAAAGTGTGTGTGTTTGTGTGTGAGAGAGATAGAGAGAGTGAGTTAAATGTGTGGGTGTGGCTCTTCTGGGGGCCTTTAGGGCCTGATTAAAATTTCATGATTATTGCTTTGGACAGTGGGTGGAGGGGATTCAATTTTCTCCAAGAAGATCCCTTTCCCTTTTCTCCACCGGGCCTTGGTGTTGAAATAATGCACCAATGTGATGAATCACTGGGTGCAGCTTGTGTTGGAATTAAGCTCTGCCATTGTGGTGAAATGTGCAGTCACGCCTGCTCAGTACCCCTGGGCACACAATACACTCTGCAGAAGAAATGCTATTCATTATCATCAGTGGATCTGTGGTGAGCTGAATGACATATGTGTATGCTCAAACACACAGACGTGAAAAGTCTTCATCTGTCCGCACTGTTCAATTGAATGTTTGCGCTTATATGGATCCAGTGAAGCCAAATACACCTCAAAATTAATTCATCAAAATGCAGCAGCAAATGCAGTAGCCATCATCAAGCTACACTATTGAGGTGATGGTGTCTAACTAAAAAAATAAGCTAGCAAGAAAGTGAGTCACTGTTTTATCACAGATAAAACGCACTGACAAAGCTATTCACACCCTGGAGAAAAACTCTGCTCTGCACACACTCGTAGCACATGCCCAAGGTCTTGGAAACAATTCCTTTGCCCTCTGGCAAAAAGCCAGATGAAATATTTGAGGGAAGAAAGAAGTTTATTTCAAATTGGGGTTACCTGTTAAAATCAATACACATTATATCTAACAGTGTGCAGGCTGAGTCTCTCACTGTCTGCTCAAAGAACATTCACATAATACAGAATATACTTGCGGAAGGTTTTGCTAATTTTTGTGAAGTATTGAAAAGACCAAAGCCAGTTTAAAAACACACTGTGGCCTTGAATTGAGGATGTTGAAACTGGAAATGCCTGATAAAAATATGCCTTATTGAATCCCAGCTAGCTGGAAAAGTTGGTGTATGGAAAAATAAATGATATCTTTGTTTTTCTAATTAGCAGTAATCTTATTTTTCATTGAGTTTTATTACCTACAGTGTAAATGCAGCAGTAATATTCTACCACCCATTGCTACATGGCTTTGCTCCACCAGAAAGCCAAAAGAATAAGTTCAAACACCATGTGTTTTGTGTTGACAGAGGATCATGACAATGACATAAATGCCATATTAGGATTGAAGTAGCAATGACATTCTAGAAGCACTACAAATGCTCAGTGGTAAAAGAAGTATTCAGATCTTGTACCTGTAGCTGCATTAATAGATTGATTTTTTTGGCCACTTAGGGGCACCAAGCTGTAAACACAACACTGACACATTTATGAAGTTGTTATGGTGAATGTGTTAGCATTAGCAAACAGTTGCTTATTTACACTTCCAGCGGAAACAGAGCAACATTAGCTCATTAGTTTAAGTAAATATTATGAATAGTGCAGCTTTAAGTAGAAGTAGCAATACAACAATGTAATGCATTTAAAATTTTACATATTTAAAAGTAAGAAACTATTTCAGTTAAATGTACTTCAGTATCAAAATCATTCATTATGCAAGACAGAAGGCTTTATTAATACATATCATTTTATTGGATTGGAATATTTTTAAACCGATTTTATGGTTCTAATCTGTAAAGTAGCTAGTGGAGTATTTTCTTTTGAAATGTAGTTAAGTAGAAGTATAAAATAGAATAAAATGGAAATTGTCAAGTATAGTATTAGTATCTCACAATTGTACTTTAGTTGCGTACTGGAGTAAATGTACCTTCACCACTGCAAGAGTTACTGATGCTGTTTTACAGTAAGTCTATAATCTTGATGCACCTTGAGATATTTGCATTTAAGTAGTTGGAAACTAAGTCACGTTTTCTTTTGACAATGTTTTGGAAATTCATTTTAAAACATTTTGTTACATATGGATGGAAATATATTATTGTAGTATGCTCAGTTTGAAAGCTGAATTGAGGGTTACATGCCAGAGAGATCGTTTGTGTTGTTTACTCTGAGACAGACTGGTAAACTGATGTCGGGATTCTTAACAAATAAAGGTACATTGTTTTCCTCTGTGCTGAAGGGAATTGTGGGAGGAATTATAATGACAAAAGGCCCTAGTGGTTAGGAACATGGTTGTAGACTGACATCATTAGACCACAATGCTTTGGATCACAATTAGGGTTGAACAATTAATCGAAATATTATCGAAATTACAATATGGTGATAAAAGTGCAAAATCCAAATCGCAGGAGCTGCAATTTTTTTGATAGAGGTAAAATGTGTCACAACATACCATTATAAATGAAGCAGTGTGGTGCTACAGAGATGCCCCGGCCTGCAAATCATATTCTACAGACATAAGGGAACATGCTTGTTTGGTACAGACCCAAGCAAAATCACATCATCATCATTTTTATATTTTTTTCAGTGAAAATGAAATGGAAAAATTACCATTCCCACTAAAATCGTGACTCATATCGCAATCACAATATTCTTTTTTTTTTTTGCATATCATTATTGTATACAGCAGATACGCAGCTCATAGAGCAGTTTGTGAGGAGCCTGTACAGTAGTGGGGTATGGACCCTCGTACCCTTCCCTACTGTCCTCTTCCCCCCTTCAACAGAAATACAATTCGGCACCCACCCTCAGTCTCCCACCCTGAATGTGACACAGGTTTTAAACTACCTTCATCTTTCTCAGCAGCTATTTTCTGAGGATATCAGAAGTTCAAATGAAATTCAGAATTTTGCTTGGATGGACTTGTACTCAGGCACATAAATGAAACCAACTACTATAACACTATAGTGATGTCTCAAAGCTGCAGGGATATCTTTCCTGAATATATCAGTCATCACTTTAGACTTTGCACCTGAAACATTTCCAACAATGTAAATATCTCTCCTTTATTTTAGATAATCCAAACCCTCTACTTGTCCAACTTTTTAACTTTGTGTTATGCATTATACATTTCTTGTCATTTGCTGCTGGTGCAGTGTTCATGCTGAGCTGAAGTATTGTGTAATGATTAAGCTTAACCAACAGTGTCTGGGTCAGGTTTACTCCTGCAGACAATAATGCTCTTGCTCTAACTGCAGCCCTTGTCTTTACTGACTCCACTCTTCATGTCTTCCATTAGACCTGCATTTAAAGCCAGTTATCAAAGACTAGGCCTACATAATGTAAGGTTAGAAGGGGGACTGTAGCTTTCCACATTTGAAATCAAATTTTCACATAGAGCTGAAGGTCACCCAAGACAATTTCAACAGCAATATGTAATTCTTGACCCATAAAACCATTTAGAACCACCATATTGTTTTGTCCAAATCTCTGGCAACCTAAATGCTGTAAAGATATGCATTTACCCTCCTTTAATTCAAAGCTCATTTAATGGGTTATTATAAAAAGAACATTCACGTTTGTTGTGATGGCATATATACTATAGAAACTGTACTTTTTAATAGGAAAGACCCTTCCCTCTTTATTTGATAGAAACACAGAGTAACAGGAAACAGCACAAACCTAGGGAAGATCTTGGGTGCAAGCTTTCCAAAGTCAGAATAAGTCAAAGTCATAAAATCAGAGCAAAAAACCTTGATTTAATATGGTCAAAACAAAAAACAGGAGAGAAAAAGTTATGGCTAATAGGAATTACTGTATATGAGTACACAATCGAATTGTCCAGGACACAACTATAGGTCCTTACCATTGGGAAGTTTCTGGCACAGGGTTTGGTGTGTCATTATTGTGTTGTTGTTTCCAGGTGGAGACGTGTGTGTATCAGGTCATGACAGCGGGCCAGTGTTTGAAGAACAGCCAAGCAGTTTAATTTTCCCAGAGGGCCTAACTGAAGGGAAGGTGACCCTCAGCTGTCAGGCCAGAGCCAATCCAGCTGCTTCCTACAGGTGAGTAACACAAACATACCACACACGCTCTCTCTCTAATTGTATCCTTAATGATGATTATGTTCATGGAGACCAAAACTACACACATTCGGCAACTTTGGGCTTCTAGATCTACCACTGGAGTTCCCCTAAAATTGCTGACAAAATGGTAAAAACCAATACAGTTACATGATACCCAAGTGTACAAGTTATGATATTGTACTTCAAAAGAAGGACCACTGGAAAACAATGTACTGTATGAGGTAAATGGTAAATATAACAACATGACTTCCATTTCTCCATAACTGAAATCAACAACATGTCCAGGCTGTTAACATGAACAGACAGTGGAGTTTATGGCTGGTTCACAACTTTGCAGTGATATTTTTATTTGTCCACTTCATATAACGCATTTAACAGTGATGATTACCTAAATGCTAAAGGTGATCAAAGGTATTTTGGATCACCATAAGCATTAAACGATAGACCAGGTGACTATACTGTGTGATACTGACGGCTGATGCAGCAGTTGTGTCCTCCACATTCAGGCAAAAGTATGCTCCTTTTCTCTGCCACTTTTGGAGGAGCTTTTGATCCGAAACACACCTTGTTGTCTCAATTCTCAGATTTCTCTCGTATGACACAGAGGTCACCTAGAGCAGTGCACATTGTCAAATTTTCTGTACATATATCAATTTTTTTTTTTCCTGTATAAAAAACTACAAATTTGTGTCATGTTATGTAATTCTTTAATATATTTGATAATATGAATATATAGCACGCTTGTGTAGACTCCTGATGTGCATGTGAAGCATATTTCGGGTGACATTTGTGACACTTAGATAAATCACAAAGGTGAATATTGAAGTACATACATGCAGTGAGTGTATATTCAGCACGTTATTTGCCTAACCTGCAAACATAGCTACGTATGCTTTCATTGGACCTTCATAGTCATATGTATTTTTGCATGTTTTACAGCTGTTGTTTTGCATGTCAAATGTAATTAACCTTTTTAATTCATGTTTTTACTATGTAGCGGATGTGACTTGAACTGTAGCGAAGTACAATACTTGAGATCAAAAATACTTGAGAAAAGTAAAATGACTGATGTTAAAAAATACTCAAAAAAGTACCAGTACACACAAAAGCGTCAGTAATGAGAGTAAACCACCACTGCTTAACGGCATGTATTTCCCACTGCTATGACTATGTGCTGACACCTCCCACACACCGGGACAGACTCATAGCAACACTACACACCACCACAACACTAGCTTCACCACAACATAAGTGCAGGTTACTAACAAGGCGACTCTTTCGTAGTGTCAGGCTCAGCCTCAAACACTTGTATATTCTAACCTTGTAATTGTCAGTTATTATCTCCTGTTTGCTGTGTTCTTATCTGTTTGCCCTGCTCTTTGTCTTGCAGATGGCTTGTGAATGGCACAGAGGTCCCGCTGGGTTTGGATGTGCGCTACACCCTGGTGGCCGGCAACCTGGTAATCAGCAGCCCTGAGTCTATTCGAGACACAGGCTCTTATCAGTGTCTGGCCATCAACCGCTGTGGCACCATCATCAGCCGAGCAGCTAACGTGAAATTTGGCTGTGAGTGAGAACAAGGCCTTTTAACCTTTTAACCTGTTTGAGCTGCCTAAGTGAGTCACTGTGGCAGAGATAGAAGGCATTACATAATCGCTAACAATTCAGAGGATTCTCTCCACAAATGTACTTCGGTTACTACAGTATCAACTGTGTATCATTGCTGATTCTGTTACTATGTGTATGTGACAGTAATCTTTTTTCTATTGCTTTCTTCTCTTTTTCTGCTTTACTCCTTTGCATGTTTCTCCAGACCTCCATGATTTCCCTCCAGACGGCAGGAGTCCTCAGACAGCATATGAGGGGATAGGAACTTTCCTGGCCTGCCAGCCCCCTCCACATTACCCAGGTATCCACTCTACTTCAGGGTTCCTCCGCATCCTGGAAAACCTGAAACATTTCAGACTAGTTATTTAGCATTTTAAACCACCTGGAAGATGAGAGAAACTGTTAAATACCATATAAAATTATTTTCACTTCGTCATAGTTTTGTTTTACTGAAAACTGTCTGAAAGCCTGCTACAGCCTGCAGCTGACAGGTAGGATTAGAGTCATAAAGGTGATTAACAAGTCAGTGTTTTAAATGAGCAGAATTATTAACCTGTTTTGGAATAAGGGGCGAATATTAAATGAAATGTCTTATTGAAATTTTGACATTGAACTGACTGTTTACATATTGAAATCTGAACCGGCAGGACGGCACATCCCATTAATTACTTATTAATGTGATTTGCACCAAACTTTCCCCTCTCTCAGCTCTGTCCTACCGCTGGTTGATCAACGAATTTCCCAACTTCATCAAGAAGGACGACGGCCGCTGGTTTGTGTCGCAAGTAACCGGGAACTTGTACTTGGCCAAAGCAGAGCCAAATGACACCGGGAACTATGTCTGCTTCACCACCATCAACATGGACAGCAGCACCAAGAGCACCTTCAGCAAGGCCAACCAGCTCACTGTGCTGCCTGATGGTATGAAGGCTTTGCAGTACAATAAATAAATACAATTTCAATGAAATTCCTCAGATGGCCAGAGGGTGCATTATCTCAGCCCAAACAAAACCCTCCATTGAAGCTGTATTATTAACTATTAAGTGTACAGCTGTATTACTATAAGGTTTGCAGACTAACTTAATGCTAGAATAATGACAACCTGCAATTTGGATGATTAATTTCTTAACTTTCTATGTTTCATTATGACCTAAAAAGATTGAACTATTTATTTTTCTGTAACACTGTGGTATGAACACAACAATGCAAAATGAACAAGTAAAGGCTGTTCTCAATAGATCCTGAACAGCTGACTAACATTTCTAGTGTTAACAAGACTGAATGTTGAGCCCTTCTGCCAATCCCTAGCAATTACAATGTTCATTCCACCCCACAATATGAAAATTCTGGAGGGGATGAATTCATCTTGCCAGACTTCAAGTTATGTGCTTGTGGCTGACCCACAGTGGGTCGGACCAATTAGCGTCCAATGAGGAAAAACTGGCAGCTACCGGCGTGGTTTAGGTGTGACGACAGCGAGAAGCGACAATTCATTCGAAAACAACAATGGAGGTTAGCGTAGATGCTGCTTTAGCATCAGTTATATCAGAACTGGAGAGTATTCCTTCATTGAAAGAAGAGCAAAGAACGGCACTGAAGGATTTTCTCGGTGGAAAATATATTTTTGCTCTCCCAACAGGCTTTGGCTTTGTCATATGGTTCATTGATCTGACTGGTTGAAGTTCGCCCGTGATAGACAGATGGTTCATCCAATCACCTGCCAAGTATTTTTTTTAAAGGTGCCTGCCGTTTCCAAACAGTCCAAGGACGAGTTCTCAGATAGTTCTGTGTAACAAACCATCTGCGTGTGTTTAACATTTAGATATACATTACTGTAGCAGTTCAAATGTCCCATTCACTTCCTAAATTAGGTAAAAGGTTCATAATCTAAATGGGATTTAATCTGAATATTTACAATTGTATTTTATTTCAGCCAATCCCAGGAAGTCAGCTCCGAACATCAAAGTGCGCTTTCCAGCAGAGACCTATGCCCTAGCAGGACACACAGCTCAGTTAGAGTGCTTCGCCTATGGAAAGTAAGTTTCCAACCCTGAAATCATTGCATAATGTGGACCATCTGGTCCCTGTGCTGTTTCATTTCTAAACAATCACATCCTACCTCCAACTCCTCTCTCTGTTTTCTGTCCCATAGTCCAGTCCCAAAACTGCGATGGAGGAAGGTGGACGGTTTGATGCCGTCCAAGGCGGGCCCCAGTGCTGAGGGTCCCACCCTCATACTGCCAGAGCTCTCCTTCGATGACGAGGGTGTTTATGAGTGTGAAGCCTACAACTCGGAAGGGAGTGACACATACCAGGGACGCATCAATGTGCAAGGTAAAACATCTGTTTATATTGCAGCAAAGCACATATTGTATCAGGTTAACGAGTTATGTTTTTATATCCCCTTTCAGACATGCAAGCCTTTATGTTAGCTTGATGGCAATTTAACATGTCAGTCTCATGTCTGAATAATCAGCCTGGTCGCATCAGATTAAAGTAAAGGCTGACATTACATAAAACATGTAGAGAGAGAGATTAAATGCATGCCTTGTATCGACTTCTTACATAACTGTAATAAATGTATTATCTCAATCATTGTCTATTAGGCACAAAATATGGTTAATAAACAAGGAAACACTGTGAAAGAGCACATTTTAAGGCGCAACCTTCTTATATCAGATCAGACTATTAAAAACTATTTCAGCCTCTCCATGTATTGTAAAATGTTAATTCGTGAATATCCAGCAAAACACTTAACATACAGCATGTGAACCAATAGGAATCAAACGAGAGTCCCAACTTAACGTCCTGTCATTCAGTGCTCGTGCAGTGATGGATATTATAAAACAGGCAGCAGAATTGGCAATCAAAAACCATGACGTGATGAAACTGATATGAAAATGTATCAGCAGTTTCACTGTTAGAGGCGGTGGTGAGTGCTGAATGAAGCCATTAGGAACACTAATGTAAAAGTCACTTTAAAGTGAAGTCAATCACTTTATAGGTATAATATGTAACATTTCCGCATTAAAATGTCTAAAAACGACTAGACCTATGTTATATATTTTGTTGAGTTGTGTACTTACATTATCCCAAATGTTCAAACACAGTTACATAATTTTATTCAAGGTAACGGTGCATTTCATTTGGTCGCCTGTCAGTGGCGTCATATCATCTTTACCCCCTCTAGGAAACATAGATGATACATCAGAGAGTGAGGAAGGAAGGAATGCACAGAATGTCACAGAATTATACTCAGTAACAATAATACAGCTTTTTTCTGCCACACAGCATCATTTTTTCATTAATTGCATGCCATTTTGAAACACAGTAATCCAGTAGAGACCTAACTTATTGACATGATATTTCAGTATCGATCTAACTTACTACGATGTGCTACTATGACAAGTGGCGCATGCCAGCCACCAAGCTAATGCATACGGTAACGTTATAACCAGTGGTTAAATTGGGCGTTAGCTACTGTAGCTAACGTTATGTGGTGAATTAAATCGTGGGGTAGCCCAGCTGTTATCCTTTATCCATAACATACAAAAAATTTCTTTCTGAGCGTGTTGAACGCCGCATAATGTTAGTTATAGTAGCTGTATGGGTTGTCGACCCATGTAATGGTAAGTTAGCAAGTTAACTTTACGGGTATTTTATTAGAATTAGATGACATAACATGAATAAACGTGACTGAACGTAATGTGAATAAGACTGCAATACATTTCTTCGTCCGTGAATATGATTTCTGCCTGAGTCACATCAGAGAGATTTTCATCTGCAATGATGACAACTCCCATGATCTCACGCTACTTCACGACGTCATCAAACGACATCTTTTGTTATTGTTTTGATTGAGAGACCCCTAGCGGCAGAAATTACACACTGTGCATTTAAAAGATAGATGAAGCCAGTAATGTAACGTATTCCATGTCTGAAAAGAGCTTAAGTTTTGTTGCTTTCAGTGCAGCTGTAGTTCACTTTCTTAATGCATTTCTATTAATTTTATGCCATTTCCTCTGTTTTGTTATTTTCCCCTTATCTTTCTTCTTCAAACCTCCAGCTCAGCCAGAGTGGTTGCAAGTGATGAGCGACTCAGAGGTGGAGATCAGTTCAGAGCTTCACTGGAGTTGTGTTGCTGCTGGTAAACCACGACCCTCCATACGCTGGCTACGCAACGGACAGCCACTCAGCACACAGGTAACGAACACAGCATGTCTTACTGTATACAATACTATATACTCAATACCTCCACACACAAAATTATGTTAAAATACGAATAATAGCACTTCTGTATTTTTCTATTTACCATTTCACTTAAAAAATGTGCAGTTTTCTTCCTCTTGTTGTGATGGCTAGGGAACCAAACAGCGTTAATGTCTAATGTTCTTGTTGCCCTTTTACTTCTCTGTAACGGGAATACTTCCACCCAGAGAAAGTACATTTCCTTTTAATTAGAGAATACATTAAACCCAGAAGAGGTCATGTTTTCTGCTATTTCTTATCAAACTAGAGGGGATACATCTACACACAGGAAATCAACTGCTTCTAAACTCTTCATTAACATAGAAGGAATAGTTTTCCCTTCTGTGAATGATTGGGTACCAAACGGTGCTGATGCAAAATGTTCTCATCGTCCTTTTGCTTAATAAAGTCTAAGTAGAGGAAATAATTTGACTCAGAGTAACTTTTCTATCTTTTCTCCTCCTAACTAGAGGGTAATCATTACCTATTCAGCTCATTTGTTTTGGTGTAGTTTGGTTTACGAAGAGAAACATCTCAAAGTTGCTCAGTGTAAAAGAGTATTGTATCATACTGCACAATGACTCCACCATTATTGAATTTGACTATAAATGTAGTGAGTGACTACACACAAATTATTTATTTACTTGCCAGCAACTTGACTGTTTTTGCTGACACTGAAATGGCAGTGGGAAGCCTCATTTACACAGGACTGGAATCACCTAGGATCAACTCATTATGGGATATGTAATAACTACAGAATTTGTCTGTGTTCTTAAGCCTGTTTTTTTACCCCAAAATGTGCACCAAATTTCACTAAATACAGAGGTCATCTGTTTTTATTAGTCCCGTGTGAATCTGCCTCTGAGAGTGGAAATGATAATAATAAAAACTTGTTGTGTGTTGTCGGAGTGTGAATGTGAATAGGAGTTCTCCCCTTTACTGGGTAAAGTAGAATTTATTGTGACATTTAAATTCCCATACACCACATGCACAATACATGTATGCTTCGTTTCACAGCTCACACATCCTTACTTCCTTTTCCCTCTTTATTCCTACCTCCCATATTACCTTTCTCTCCGACCCCCCAGGACCGGGTAGAGGTGAACGGGGCTCGTCTTAAGATCAGTAACCTGGCCCTGGAGGATTCTGGGATGTACCAGTGTGTGGCTGAGAACAAACATGGCACCATCTACTCCACTGCTGAGCTTAGAGTCCAAGGTAGGAGTCCAAGGAGAACTGTCTTTAGTTTGCCTTATATGAAATGACATTCAACATTCTGTCGATTTTGATTTGTTTTTAACTTTGAAAAGATGCATTTTTCATTTCCAAAATTTATTTACAATGAGTCTCATGTTATACCTAATAATACTATTAAACATTCAGACCTATATCAGTAAAAAACAAGGTGTTAGTGAATTTTCTTTCTATGTATACAAATTGAAGTTTAATACGATTTAAAACTGTACTACTCTCTTGCCTAACAGCATTCTGACTTTCACTATTCCTCCATCTCCCATAATCTGACTCCTCTCCTCTCTCTGTCTTCCTCTCTGCGTCTCATCCATCAACCTCCTCGTTTTCTACCGTCGGTTCTGTTATTCTGACTCCGTCCTGCATTCTGTCCTTCCAGTTCAGGCTCCAGACTTCAGGTTGAATCCAGTAAGGAAACTGATCCCAGCAGCCAGAGGGGGGCAGGTGATGATCGAGTGTCGCCCTCGAGCTGCCCCGAAGCCCAGCCTCTTCTGGAGCCGTGGGACAGAGCTGCTCACCAACAGCAGCAGGTAGTACTGAGTAAACTTGATTTTCATACATAGTGCAGTGCATTTGCTTCATGTTTTAAAAACTTTGGTCATTTTGCTATATTTATATCACTCATTTCCTTCATGTGGGTATTTGCCTGAGAAGTTTGTTGATGCGTCGCTAATAAAACTGATGGGAGCTGTGATTTCAGAGTGCAGGTACTCCTTGTATTGCAAAACAAATAAATAATGTACAATATAGAATATACATGAAATAGAGTGGTGCAGGAATGAGTCCTAAAACCCGGACATGATTTAGCATTTTTGTACTTCCGGTTTCCTCGTCTCAAAGTCAATTTGCCACAGAGCTTACTTTCTGCAATAATCCAAATTCCAATGGAAAAATCCAATTGGCTTTTTGTCGAGGGAACCAGAAATTAACAAGATTTTGGAAATTATGGATGGTTAGTTATCAGCAGATGCACACTGCTGTACAGTATATCATATAGTGTAGGGTGTATGGACCTCAGTGTTTTACTAGATGACAGGGTGTTACACATCACATCAGAGGCCACAATATTCTATACTATTACAGTCTTGCTCAACAATAAAAACAAACAAAAAAATGTTTTAAGGACAAAAAATAAAAACAAAACTACATGTAGACAATGAGGTTGTTCTGATCAGGTTGTTTTGCTCAAATCCGAGTCCTTTGACAATGATCATACCATGGCCACCAAGAATTCTGCATTCTGATTGGCTGGAAGGTATGGATTAACTTAGTAACCAGACAGTATAACTGGACACCTAGGATGTACGTGTTTGATTGCAGTTTTAAATGAATGCGCCAGTATTAAACTCTAGGTGAAGATGGCAACAAGGAGGCTTAGATAAAGAGCTAGGGTTATTTGTGTTATTTGTGTGGAAAAATAGGTTAAATAACTTGTCAATGAAAACTAGGAAAATGTATATTCAAATGTGTTATTTGTGTGAATTTGGATGTTCCAAATCAACGGTTGGAGGAAAGAAACTACTTTTTTTTTTACTATCCAGTAAATTTCTCTGTCTCTCCTGGTTTCAAAATGTCAGAAAGACTCCAAGTCCAGCATTGTGAACCCATTTCTGTTTAGCTTAATATTGCCCGGCAATGCAAACGATAGACATTCTGAGCCTTAGGAACTATATTTAATGATATTTAAAATAAAAGCAAGGTCAAAATTAGTTGTTTAAATTTGTAAATTAACAATTTGATTATATATGGCTTTGTGTTGGCAAGTGGCCATGATATCAGCGGGATAATACTCTCCAAGTTTGTATGTTCCATGCTTCAGCTTCGCGTCAGGTGGTTCTTAGCGCTTAACTTATCAGGTATTATCCCTTACGTATCTGTCCAATCCACTATTTACAGTATATTTTTCCATAATACAGCTACTGCTCATGTTGTCTAAAGAGGCCACAGATTTCCTTTAATGGTTTTCTCTTATGTGTTGTACAGTAAATAGTTTTTAGTGTTTTGCATATGAAAACAGGGTTGCAAGAAATTGTCTTTGTAGGTGTAGTCTCATAAAGCAGTTCATACAGTTTGTACCACTGGGTGGCATGGTGGTGCAGTGGTAAAAGTGGGTACAGCACCCCTCACGTCCACATGTCAAAGTGTCTTTGGACAAGACACTGAATCCTGAAGTTGCTCCTGATGGAGGCCACTACCATGGGTGAGTGAATGACACCGATCTCTAAAGCGCTTTGGGAAACGTTAAAGTTGAAAAGCGCTATATAAGTGAAGTCCATTGAAGCTCCAGCTCAGGTGGCAACCTGAAGACGTAAGTCATCATTATTACCCAGACGCACACAAATTCACTGCTTCAGGTGCCAGTGATTAAACTATGATGACAATGTTTCTGACTGATTTACATTCTCTTGATAGGGAGGTCAATGCCTCAGTCTCACTCTGCTTTAGGCAAACAATAAAAATCACACCTGTGCGCTCTTGCAACTTCAGATTCAAGCGATAAACAACTGAAGCTACAATAAATGTCATCATCTGTAGGATGAGCAAGCCCTCTGCACAACCTGAGAGATGCAGCTCATTAAAAAACAACTTTTAGCTCAGCTGCTGAAAGATTTAGAAAATCCCAAGACGGTCATTACTTGGAGGTGAGATCAAAAGTGACTTCCCACAGTGCTGTGTGTATGTATCAGAGGATTTATTGCTGTTGATTTCATCAGATTCTGTCACAGCTGCATGAAAGGTGTGTCACCACCTGAGTGTTTGTGTGTGTCATATTGACTCAGAGGGATAAACGTCAAAGTTAAGACACACAATGGAGAGGAGAGAAGGCATAATATGAGAGTTAAAGTCAAAGTCTCGCGCTATATTTTGGCCCTTAGTCCACGTCACATTAATGTTACTCTACCTGTGAATTCATCATTGACGCATACGTTTACATGCACACTAATTTTCCACAATTATTCAGAATAGGACAATATTCCGAATTTGATACAGGTCACGTAAACAGCATATTCCGTTTGGATATTCCGAATTAGGCCTCATTCTGAATGTAGCACTTTCTGATTAAGACATGTGGCATATGCTGATATTATTCGGAATTAGGAGCATTCTTTGCACATGTATACAGCGCCTCAGTTGGGGTTTTAACTGCAGTTTGCGACACACAGGCTCTTTCCTGTTTACGGTCAGCTCTGTGCGTTGTAAACAAACCAACTAGACAGCAGTTTGCAAGGCCGGGGTAGAGGTGCAGGCATAAAAGAAAAACCCACATTTCTGTTTGTAAGGAGAAACACACACACTTTTAAACATTATTAAACACTTGGATATTAACAGTTTTTTGGATATGCACAAATAATCGTGATGCTGACCTTTTCAAGAAGGTGGTTGAACGAATGAAAGAAGGAGGCTGAGTTCTCACAGTCAAACAAAACAGCATGTAAACAAGAATATAAGTGGAATATTTTCATTAGCCATGTAAACAGCTTAGTAGGAAGATTGTCTTTTTTGAAATAAGGGCAAAACCCAGAATATTTTGTGCGTGTAAACGTAGTCAGTGTCTACATGCATCATCAGCAAACTGTACCCACTTAGTACAGAAAACTGTGTGTTCAGCCAACTTGAGTCCTGTAGTCTATCATTAGCTGTTAATAATTTTCTGACCAAAGCCATTGATGAGATGTGGGGACATCACTTTACAACAAATTCCAACAGAGCAGGTGAAGCACGGGGAATCCAAAGTCAGGCAAAAAGGTGAAAAGAGGTCAGTCAGGCCAAACAGGAATCAAAATGCAGGAAAGCCAGGCAATGCACACTAGGCAATCTGGCAACTAGCTAGGGAAAAGGGGCTAGTATAAGTTGCTAGGCTGATGAGGAAATGGGATGCAGGTGAGTGAGTAGGAGGGGAAAGCCAGGTGAGGGGAACGGCGGGAGAGTAGTGGCTGGATCTGTAAGGACAGGGAGAGTTAGTAAATGGCAGACTAAAAAAGGCAGTCAACAGAGAAGATTAAGAACTGTCTGTGGTCGTGACACAGGGAGTTAGGAGGTCTACTAGCTTTGCGACATCCCCAGATCAATTAGGTAGGACATTAAAATTATGGGAATGATAGTTAAAGCAGCAAAACTAAATTGTAAAGGAAAATTGAACATTAACAGAATTTTCCTTTAAGGCATAGTTAAAGCTAAATTGACTACTTGTACAGCAGCAGTCTTGAAGGTTAGAGCAGTGGGCGTGATGTTAAAACCAGCAGACCAGCTGGGAATATGTGGGTGGGAAAGTGAATGGGTACCATTCACCATTCAGAGTGGGGAATCAAATGAATGTGCAGCAGGATGCAGCTGGAATTGATGTGTAAACGTTAAAGCATTCAGGGGATATATTTACCTTGAAATTGGGCTTTGTAACACTTTATCAGTGCTACACCACATAAAGTGAGAGCTGACATACAGGAGGTGGACGCAATGAGTAGACACAATCCCAGTAGCACTTCCACAAATGGTATCTTTGGATGCCTATAATGTCCATGACCATATTTGAAGCCATAGTTTGTGATGTTGGCCTACCTGGGAGTTGTTTCCAATATTTTGTCCATCCCCAGCTGTGGGCGCTCTTTACCGTCTGTGTGCTTGTGTCTTCTCAGAGTCACAGTAACTCCAGATGGCATCTTATGGATCTACAACATCAGCAGGGCAGACGAAGGAAAATACACCTGCTTCGCTGAAAACTACCTGGGCAAAGCCAACAGCACCGGACACCTGTCTGTCAGAGGTACACACACACACACACACACACACACACATTACATACACTGAAACAAAACAACCAAAGTCAGTAGCCTTGTGATTTGAAAACTACAACAAGACAACAAACAAAAGCTTGAAATGTCACAGTCAGCTGTGGCTGCTCCACCCAAGCTTTCTCAACTTTGAGCAAAGTTCGATTTTCTGGCTTCAAAATAGAGTGGAGAACCTAAATCTAAACTTTAGATGTACCTCCAGAATGAGGCTGAATTCACACCAAATCATGGGAAAACGCCAGTCCTCCCGTTCATTTGAACGTGGGTAGTGCATTTAGGCTGCAGCAGTGCGGACCGCAGAGGATGGCAAAAAAGTTCAAGAATCAGCTTTCGGAGAAACGCAAGCCGATGTCATGCCACTGTGAAGAGAGAAATGGGCCATGTAATGACACTCCCACACTGCCACACAACCCTGATCTGATCATCTGATTTGGTGTGAATTCAGTCTAAGGGAAGTCATCACAGATACATACATTTTTTTTGTAATGTATGGCCTAAACCAAACCTAAAGTCCTAATGCTAAAAACATACTAGACGATTTTTTAAATCCCAAGTAATTCGAAATAAACTATATGACAAACTAGCAGTAGACCAATAAATCAGCCAGGTATACAATATTGGCTTATTAGCTTATTGCAGATGTATCAGTATTGGCATATATGGCAAATAAATAACAAGACATTGCAGTACAGAAACGTCAAAAACAGTGTAAATTAGAAACAATAGCTGTTACATGGACAATATTTCTTCAACCCGATTGAAGTCATTCTATTCATTAGAGATCCCAACAACCAATATTTATACAGAGTATAACTCTTTTGACTAATCTGCCAGAAATATAACAGAAGAAGAAGTTGTTCATTGTTTCGAGCCTTTCGACCATCGAGGCGTTCAACAATCCTTAAATCTTTAAAGGACTCTAACAAAAAAGTTGTATCAGCCACAGAGCAGTTTATTTTTCCTGCCGCCATGTTTCTGTCCCTCCGGGAAACTCGTTCACGTCACCTAATGTTCCCCCACGTGGGGCAAACATGCGCAGAAATAATCTGTTTATTCCAACCAGAGAGAAACGATCGGATTAAGTTTTTACATGGTTATTTTCCTATTGAACAGATTATCAAAGGTTTACACCACCCTTCTCAACCCAATTGAAAATTCCTTCAGATCGGGCAGGATCAGGCCAGTCTCTTCCGATTGAGGTGGTTACATGAGGTATTTTTATTCTGATTAGTAGTGGAATATTAGGGTCCATTTACACGCAGCTGTTGTCACTATTACATAGTTTGTCCACCAAAGACAGACACCTTCATATGAACTGGACTCTCATTGACTGTTGGTCAGTCAGTCCGTCATCCCCACATACAACAGGAGTTGAGTCAAGATTGTCCATTTAAATGTCACACTACTTGAAAATCTTTGCTAGATTTCACACCTAAACAAGTCACCAGTTGGGAGTTCCTTTCTAATAGACCTATTTTCTCAGCAGACAGTTTGTACTAGCAGAAAAAGCACAGGTGAAACACATTTCGTTAATGATGGCTCAGTTTCATCAAGTGTCACAGTAAGCCATGCCAGGGAGCCAGCATGCACAATACGGAGGACCCTGGAACCACCTCATCTGAATGGAATGCAGTCACTTTGAATGAAAACCTTTTCCCAATATGACATGCCAAAAATTGGGTGAAAATTAGCCTCATTATTTTACACTCACCCATCAGGACCATCAACTTTCTCTTCATTTTAGAGGGTTTTCTTCTTTCTTTTTGTATTCAAAGACATTTGGTTCTCATAGAGAAAATCCATACCCCTGCCACTAGTTTAAATCTGAATTCGCTTTAATTTTTTGTCCATACCACGCAGATGCCACTAAGATCACGCTGGCTCCTTCGAACGCTGACATCAATCAGGGAGAGGATGTGACCCTGCAGTGTCACGCCTCCCACGACCCCACCATGGACCTCACCTTTACTTGGGCCCTCAATGGGGTCCTGCTGGACCTGGAGGACCCTGCTGGACCGTACCACCGGGTGGAAGGGGTGAGTTTTATGATGCTTGGTGGAGAGAAGGTAGTTGGGATTATACTTTATGTGTAGGACTGGAAAACTATGCAGAACAATTTTACTGCATGGAGGTTAAACATTGGAAAGTGTTTGTTAAAATGTTGGGTGGGTGATTTGGTGGTTTTCTGAGGCAGTGTAGGGGAACAGGGGGCATCATTGATAGATGAGTTTGTTATGTACTCTCATTAATTCCATCCCGGCATCAAAACATAAAACAACAACCATGGTTGACCATTAGCAGAATCCACATCAGCTTTGAGGTGTTGTTAGTGTTGGTAATTCTCAAGAAAAGACTGCAAAACTACATTGCTCCTTCTTTGATCAAATGTTCTGTTTCTGGCTTTACTGAAGAGGATAAACACAGTTTTTTGTGATTCCATGTGTGTGGGGTTGAGTCAAAAGAAACTACAGTGTGTGTGTTCATGGTAATGAAGGAACATGTCACCCAGTGTGGGTCACTGATGTGTTTTTAATAGTTTTTGGACAACAATGGAGCTCTGTGGCACAGAGGAAGAAGATAAATCAGGCTTTGATACACACACAATGCTTGTTAGTCAGATACATTCATTGTTAGTTTGGGTTTTCAGAACTGGTTGACAATAAGAAAAACATAGAATATCACCAGTCTTGCACTTAAAGGCGCTGCTTCTGACTGTCTATACTGTAGTTTAGTCTGTTATTCTAAGTCTGCTGCTGGTTCAAACTGTTCAATTCAGGTCAGTACAAAACTAGGCCCACTGTTGCTAAGGTTCATAGCCTATTAGTTGTTGGTTCAAAATGGTTTCTGTGGCTTCTAACCAGGAAATAACATGCTTGAGAACAAACGGCTAGTAATTTAGTCTGTGACACTGATGAAGAAGATTTACTGTACTGTGCTGGAGAACTCTAGATTTCCCTCCAAGTCCAAATAAAATGCAGTGCAGAGTCTGGTAGAGGCTGCCCTTAACACCACTGGTCTTACTTGTTCATAAATATGCTAATATGGTTTCACCTGTATTTATTTCCTGGAGATCTGATGTTAAAAGTAAATGCAGTTACACCAAACCAAAGTTTGCAAGGACATTACCAAAATAGGTTTCCCAGCAAACTTGGCCCCACCACTACATGCAAGATATTTTCCAAATCTAATTAGTTCATTTCAGGACAGCAAGTGGAACATTTCACGGTACCTGATCACAGGGCCAGGGAGAATTAAGCTTCTAAATGAGATTAACTATTCATGTCATGTTCCTACTCCTTTATGTCTAAATGTTTAATGAATGTTGACGTGATAAGACGCTGTTAGTAGCTTGTTGTGGGTCTAGCTGAAAATGAGCTCCTGTAATCTTCACCTCAGCTAGTTAAGGTCAGCACTGTAATGTCCTCCTGCAGCATGCAGCTCTTGTTCAGTGTAATTTCTTCTGTCTGTTACACTCCTGACTAAGAGTATTTAACTCATTTGCTTTGTTCTCTGTATTGCTGTGCGTGTGCCCTTTCAGAAGGAAAGCATCGGTGACCTGTTGACTGTGAATGCTCAGCTGAGTCAAGCAGGGATGTACACCTGCACAGCTCAGACTGTGGTGGACAGCGCCTCAGCTTCAGCTAAACTAGTGGTTCGAGGTAAGATGCATGTCATTTTCTCAAGACCATTGCATTGACTATTGCAGAAACATGAGAAGAAAAACCTTTAAAAAATAGGAGTAAGCACGCACATCCAGACCAAAAAAGGGGCAGGTGCTGAGCCAAAATAGAGCCAATCAAAAAGTAAACAAATACACAGATCGCACACTGCAGGGCTCCAATATTCACTATTTATTACACCAAGGTGACATTAAGAAAAATCTTTAAGACAAATAAATGAAAATCAAATTCAATCCTGCAAAATACAGGGAGAAAGATATAAAGAGAAGTCCATGTGAAAGCACATTGTTGATTCCAGCTCTTTCTAATATGGATCCCATTTCCCTTTTATTTTCAATGTCTCCATTTTTATTTTATTTTTTTTAAATACAGTATTGTGGTAGGTAAATATGTAAGCAATCGTTTTAGGAGGTTGATGACAATGCCCTGAATTCAGCCTGTCAGGTTTATCTGAGAGCCTCCCAGGCAGTGTAGTACTCCTAGCACTTCCAGGTTAGTTTGATGTATCAGGTCAGAAGAGAGAAAGACATGGGCTGAGGCCAAATAGTCAAAACAATTACGTACTATATCTTTTCCTAAACACCTTTCCTTGATGGAAAATGTCATGAGGTCAAGGAAAGATGTGAAGACGAATTCCTAAGGACTTAGGAAAAGATGCTAAGAGAATCCCACTGCACTTACACGAGGCTACTTAATTATGCGATGCCAGATGTTGTTGATGTTGGTCTGCCATGGTCGCTTTAAATGTTGTTGCTGCAAGGAATTGTGAGACGGCATATCTCCTTTCCTTTCCTTCCTCCGAAGGATGGACCAGTGTACACATGCTAAAGGAGATAAGAAGGGAAGCATTGAAGTACCTTTCCTTAGCATTTAGAGAATTCCACCAGCTCTTATCATGGCTGCCACTGAGATACTTCCAGGTCATTTCACTTAGTTAGGAACCTCCGGAGCAAGGTTTTTTTTTGAACTGGTGGGAGTAAGCTCTGTCTGATAAGACAACTTCAGGAGAAAGAAAGTCACAGACATATTAACATTGTGCTTTATTGAGGGCAAATGCTGGTTCTGTATTGGGATATTTTATGTAAAAGAGAGCAGTGATTGATAAAACAAAATTGTAGGAATGATGTGGAAATTAGAATTTGCAAACATTTTTGGAATTGTAAGGTTTGTAGAAGGAACCAGTGTACCATGTGGCACTGTTGTATAGTAGTGGTGAAATGTGGTAAAATGTGGTCAGTAAGTACTCAATGGTTTCTTTTGGAGTGTCAGCAGTATTAATGTTGTAGATGGTCATGGCAATATATCACATTTTAAGGGTAGAGTTACTCCAAAAAAAGCTGCCAAGCTTTACTTTAAAGCCATTATCATAAGCAGGTAGAGGTGTCAGGACACGTCTGATCACATTTTATGAGCTTACTGTTGGCTTTCAATTAGAAAATCTGCTAAATTACTTGTAAATACAACTGTTAGATAAATGTAGTCAAGTAAAACTTATAATATTTATATCAAAATGCTTGTGTGGGTTGTGCCACTGAATCATCTGGACATCAGAATCATGGAGTACTGATCAAATTCTTGTTACTTTACTTAATACATACACACTGAGATGAGAATAATTTAATTTACTCGGTCAAACAATAACATTTCTGTGTTGTGTCCAGGCCCCCCGGGACCTCCTGGAGGTTTACTGGTGAAGAACGTTGCTGAGACATCAGTGGAGCTCAGGTGGAGTCGTGGCTACGATAACCACAGTCCCATCGGCAAATATGTCATCATGGGCCGATCATCGCTCTCATCAGAATGGAAGAACATGAGGACAGGTGTGTGTATGTGTAGGACTGAAACAATCTTGTGATCAATAGAAAGTGAATCAGCTTTCAATCAATCAAATGTGAGTAATTTTTACAGTAATACAAACATTTACTACTTTTCAAATGGGAGGACTAAATCAGACTAAGTAAGAGAAGTTATTTTTGGGCTGTGGGAATTTGTTAAGAACATTTTGTAATTTTTCATATTTATAGACTAAATTGAATAGAAGAAAAAACAAAGACAGAGTTTGAATATTGCTGGCTCACATATCTTTCCATGTAAATAAACACACGTCTCCTCACTGTACACCAGACCCAGTGAACATCGAGGGTAACGCAGAGTCGGCTCGTGTGATGGGACTGATGCCGTGGATGGATTATGAATTCCAGGTCATCGCCAGCAACATCCTGGGCAGCGGAGAGCCCAGCATGCCCTCTCACACTATCCGCACACAGCAAGCAGGTGAGGGGCCACAGGGCGCATCCAGTAGGCTGCACACACTCCTTGAAATCCAATGTCAAGTGGTCACTGCCAGTCATTTTACATTAAGTTTGCCCTCGACTTCACCACTACAGTCTGGATACATGAACATACTGTATAAAAAAATCAGTCCACAGCTTGAAAAGAAGCAGTGATGTAGGAGTTGTACAGTAGCTTCCTTCAGTAAGTATAAGAGTTATAGGTTTATTCTGAAGACGGACTCTGAAGTTATCTTAAAAGGGCACTCCACATAGCATTGCACTCCTATAACACTGTCAGACTCACGATGAACAGGTAAAAAAAAAGTAAATGTGAGTACTTGCTAATGTAAGGTAATGTCTACATTACCCGCAATGCAACTTGACCACTGATAATTCAGGTGTGTTGTGCTAGTAGTGGCTAATGTAGTCTCAAGCCTCTAGCCTCAAGCAGAGATGAGGAGTGGGCTACAGAGGTCTGGTAAGCTCACTTCTTTGTGAGCTCACTCCCAGATTTTTTTTCATTTTCAATCTTGTAGTCTTCAGCCCGAACTGACGCTGACTCAAGTGACATCACTTATCTGACTTTGCACAGCTCCTTCTGGAGCCACGAAAGGCTTTATACAACTTTTTTCACATATGCTGTAGTCCTCCCCAACACCTGTAAACAGACTTTGATGTGTAAACTCGGTGGAGTTCCCTTTTAAGCCTTCTGATACCAAGAAATGTATTTAATGCACTTAAATATTATAACGTCCATTCTGTTAATACATGTCTGTCTGCCAAATGTACCAAACAAATAGATAATAAGATGGAAACAAAGTATTTATCCTTGCACATTCTGTGTAGTATTTCACATTTGAACATACTTTCAGTCTCAGACATTAACAACAAAAATTACTTGGCATATTATGTTGCCTGGGATTTGTGAACCTAAACCACTTTCCTCTGATCCACTTCTGGGGATTATATCATGTATAACATGTAGATTGTGTTCATATATTTGGCCCTCAGCTCCCACAGTGGCCCCCAGTGGACTTGGAGGAGGAGGAGGAGACCGCAATGAACTCATTGTCACCTGGACGGTGAGTGGATGACTCAGAGTGGTCTGTACATTGTACATGTACATGTAACGCGTACAGTGCTGCAGCATAATAAAAAGCTATTTCAATTTCAGTACTTTCTTACAATGTGTAGACTATTGCCGAGTCTAAATTACGTAATCTAATCTTTAATTAATTGTATGGGCTTTTTTCTCAACCCATCTATAATGTTACAAAGCTGTAATTTATTGCTAACTCGCATAAAGTGGGATCTAGTGATTTAGTATTGCACTTCCATAAAAGTGGTGGTCTTGAGAGAAACAAACAACAACAAAAAAGAATGGTCAAACTCAAAGCAGCAGAGACCCAGATGTCCTGACTTTTAGTCCCTAGTATAAACAGAAGAAATGTTTATAGGAAGCAAAACCTGTTTCAACGTTCATATGGGCTTGCTGATAATTGCAGTGGGACAGCCCTGAGCGTTCTCACACACATATACACGCGCGCACACACGCACACAAACAGTAGGAAGTTGTGTCAGATGTAGAGGTTTTAATTTTCTGCTGAACCTTCCAGCCCATGGCCAGAGAGTACCAGAATGGTGATGGCTTTGGCTACGTCCTGGCATTCAGGAAGAAAGACACATCATCTTGGACAGTGGTGCGTATTCCTCATGTGGAGTCGTCCCGATATGTTCACTTCAACGACAGCCTGACACCGTACATTCCCTTCGAGGTGAGGATCAAAGCTTATAACCGCAGAGGAGAGGGTCCTTTCAGCCAGATCGCTGTGGTCCACTCTGCAGAGGAAGGTGAGTCACTGTGAAATAAACTGACTTTTGAAAGAAAGAAATAATACATACAAAAATACAAACTCCTTTTGGATAGGAGTTAACCTATTTGGGTGGGCTGCCAAAATCCCTTGTATTTGGGAAACATTTACTCACAATAGTTTGCCCAGCAGTTTCAGTGATTTCTTTTTTTGTTTTTTTTTGTTTTTTAAACAGAAAGAAAACATATAACAACACAAACAGAAGGACAATATAATATAATACATACAAATAGACAATATAAATATAATGATGCGTATGGAGGTCCATAAACAGGAGGCCTCAGGAGGTAGAGCGGGTCGTCCACTAATCACAGGGTTGGCGGGTCGATCCCCACCTCCTCCTGTCCACATGTCAAAGTGTCCGTGGGCAAGACACTGAAGCCCAAATTGCTCCCGAAGGTTGGCCAGTGTGGTAGCTTGCTGCCGTCGGTGTATGAGCAAAAATAAAGCAGATGCATTATTGTCCTTGACAACAGTCCATGTTTTTCAGTTCCTCTGCAATATAAAGTTTCAAATATTCCTCGATAAGGAATACCAGGCCTGGACTGTAGCAGGTTGAGCGTTGTTCAGTCTTGCTGTCGTACATTCCAGATTTACTATATTCAGTAGATTATTTATCCAGAATGGTTGCAGATATCAGGTGTCGTTTTTTTAAGTTTGTTTTCTTGGCAGCCATAAAAGCCAGAAAATAATGTTCTCCGTTGTGTTAACTTCAGACTAATATGTGAATCTTCATTCAGAAGACGGAGAAGGATTGGGTAGATAGCGGATCTTATGGAAATTGTCTAACACTATTAACATGACTCCAACAACTGGCAACCCCTGGACACTCCCAGAACACGTGAAGAAATGTTCCTGGAGAGTCAGAGTTGCAAAAGTGTAGCTGGGTTACTATTCCATCTGGAATCTTTTGTAAGGTGTAGCATATGCTCAATGGATAATAATCTCTAGAATTAATGAGTTGGTGCGGCAGATGTTTAGATGTTATATTGACATTGGACCATATGTTATCCCAATTTGGCTCCTTGCTCAAATCCTGTAACTCCCAGTTCTGTAATGATGTAACTGGAGGAGACTTTACAATACATTCAGTAAGCTTATTGTAGATCACAGAGACCAAACATCAATAATGGTTTTATTTGTCAGATATATATTATTGTTACTGTTGTAAAATAGGCGGAGACAAATTAAAAAGTCTAATACTCAACAGCGGAAGAAGGCTAGCAGTAAGGTAAACTGTGAGAAATGTGTCATGAAAGGTTTGAAACAGACCTACACCGTCTCCAACTGCAGTATCTGCTGTCACCACTAGAGGGCAACCACAACTTTTAGTAGACTGATCAGTCAGCTCACTTATGAATTCACATGGCTGTCACATCAGGAAGTATGTTGTACATTCTGACCTCCTGACCTCTCGCTGACTCCTCACAGAGCCAACAGTGGGGCCATCCAACATCAATGCTACAGCGCTGACCGCCTTTGAGATCCTGGTTTCATGGGAGCCCGTCCAGCAGCTCAGTGCCAATGGCATCCTCAGAGGATACGAGGTGATGAGCTGCATACATACACATCTGGATGTTTGTCCAACACAGTAGACTGTAACTGACTTGACAATAGGATAGAAAAAGTGATACGGCAAAATTAAAAGTGGCTAAAAATTACCTGATAGTCATATACAGTCTGTAATTTGAGACAAAAGCAGAGAAAGGTACAGCTGATGAATATCAATCTCAAACTTTGGTCTCACAGATGAGGTCGTCCTGGTACATAGGATCACTTTATTTGTCCTCCTACCTGCTGTAAAGTTCTAATCATTTTATTAAGTGTTCTTAGTCCCACAGGCTGACATAGTTCAAGCTTGACTTTTAATCCTCAAGATCATAACAAATGTATTACTTTATTAGTGTCGTGATGGTTGATATCTGAATACTCAACAAGTTCAGTGCCTGTTCATAAAGTTGAGATAATCAGTTTCATTTTACCTTATTGATAAAGATGAATGACCTCATTAGACAGCCCCTACAACCACAGACACACAGAATCCAAATATAAAAATACTGATGTATTTAGTTCATCTGCTGCTGTAAATGTGAGGAGATTTCTGAATATGAAGCAGTGTGTTTGATCTTAAAACTGTATTTAATAAACTGGCACTGCAAGGTTCATATGCGGTGTTTCAGGTTAGGTTTGTAAATGTATTTGTTTTTTTTGTTTTTTTACATGATGTGTGCCCTCAGATCCGGTACTGGCGGCAGCATGAACGGGAAGCGGCAGCAGACCGAGTGCGGACAGCGGGACTGGAAACAACAGCCAGAGTGTCTGGACTTCGACCCAGCACTCGATACCACGTCGCCGTTCTGGCGTACAACAGCGCCGGCACCGGGCCGCCCTCACGACGCACCACTGTCACCACCAGAAAACCACGTATGGCTGCAGCACTCACACATGCATGCAGTCACATTTGTGGAAGTTTATTGAGGACAAAACTACGCAGTAAGCAAAAAACAAATCTGTAAGTCAGCACAAAGCACAGAGCACAAAGGGACAAATTAACAGAAAAAATTAAATAAATAAATAAAAAGCTTTTGGTTTGCTTTTAGTTCAGCCTTCAGCAACAATGAGGGTGAACATTTGAAAATGGATATTCCCATATCTGGCTGTCACATCAGTTTAATAAGGGTGCTTTCATACCATACCTGTTTTAAATCGGTTCAGACAGAATCTGGTGCGTTTGTCCACTTATGATAGTTGTCAGTCAAACTTGGATCAAACAACCACACTGAGACCACTTGAAAAAGTGTGTCTGCTTCCAACTGGATTGGGACTGGTTCGTTTTGGACTACATGTGGAGCAGCATCGCCGGATGCAGGATAGTGAGGAGCTGATGTAGTTTACTTTTGGATGTAGTTGGTAGCAAGGCAACAGTGTCAGAGCAGGTTTGGCTCGTCATATTAATCAAATATGGGAGGCACTCTGGAGGATTAGACATGATCTATATTTCAGAGCAGCATTCACTTCTCTGCCTGGAGCCACATCAGCATAGACCTGTCCAAACATACCCCACATATCT
Source organism: Maccullochella peelii (assembly GCA_002120245.1). Classification (NCBI taxonomy): domain Eukaryota; kingdom Metazoa; phylum Chordata; class Actinopteri; order Centrarchiformes; family Percichthyidae; genus Maccullochella; species Maccullochella peelii. The sequence continues at coordinate 20,520 of LKNJ01003159.1, read as the reverse complement.
CTGTACTCAATTATTGTAATATGTGGGTGTCTTTATATATTATTTTTTACTTAAAATTAAATGTATCGATAGTCAAACACATCCTTATGGTCTACTTTGCTACATGATAATACAAATGCTATACTTTACCTTTACTGGTACATAATATACCCATTTACAATAGCTTGCTCAAACCGTGTACAGAGAACATAAACAGTATATTGACGTACGTGCATGCATGCATACATGAAATATAAATGAATGAATAAATAAAAAGCAAATTTCTGGAAAGTACATGAGTGATACCATAGGAGATGAATAGATACTTCTATAAATGTGTGCTAGAGTATGTGTGTTTAAGATAGGGATTTAAAATGTTTATATTGTAGATTTGAAAGTATTTCTTGTAACCTCTGCATAGTTCATTATGTTTTCTTATCATTTGTAATGTGCACATAATCCTAACCATGCTATGGTATATTTAAAGGGTTACTCCAGTGATTTTGTACTGCACTTCTGTAAAGTTGGGGGATTTGTGAGAGACAAATATTAAATACAATGATCAAAAGCAGCAGAGGCCGAGATATCCTGATTTTTAGTTCCCAAAGTTCCAGAGACGAGGCTGAGATAACCTTGATGGAAAAACTGATCTTCATGTGTAAAATCTGTGAAGTGCCCCTTTAAGTAAATGTTTTTTGATACTCCTTTTGAGCATTTTGTTTTTCATCAACACCAGCAATCAATTTTTTTTCTCTTTTCCTTCGACCATCAATTTTCATTTTTTTCAACATGCTTGTGTTTCCATTACAGCTCCTAATCGTCGTCCTGGCAACGTGTCATGGAAGGCTGATGGCTCATGGGTAACGGTGCGGTGGGACCATGTGAAGGCCATGCACAATGAGTCAGCTGTACTGGGCTACAAAGTAAGTGCTGTCTGACTAAGAGTGTGTGTACGTGTGTTTGTCTGCATGTTTGTCTGACTGCATCATTCTCTAAAAGGGTTCTCTCAGGTAGTAGTTTACAAAAGTGTTGGCCTAAGTCAATGACACTTGATCTGGAGTCAGACTGTAGTGACTCGAGACTTGAGAGACAGCTGTGAGACTTCCTTGACATGTGACTTGAGACTTGTATGCAAAAATATTCAGGTTCTACAATTTCACCTGGTAAAATCTAGGAGCAATAAATCGTAAATAAGTCAGTACCAGGCAAGCCTTGCATAACTGCACACCTTGAATATTTGATTATTAAGTCTATTATTAGGACTTGGCCTTGGGTATTAAAAAATCACTATTTACACAGGAATGTAAACTATTTAGATGCTGTGTCACTTTAATATCTAACATTCAGAGACTTGCATTTTGCCCTGCTACTGTATGTCCTTATGGTGACTTGACTTTGGACTCCCAAACGACTTAAAAACACCTCTGTTATGTTATGTATGGACACACAAAACAACTGTCAGACCAGATACATTAAAAACCAAAAAAATCAGATTGAAGATCTTGGTGTATTTCCTAAAAATGCATTTGATTTTGAAAATGAAATGAATTGCATTTTTGAGGGCTCTATGTAGCTTAATATTAGACTACTAACAATGTACGCACAATTTAGCTGTCAAGATCTTGTAATGATGATGTTAAGAGGCTAAATAGTAATTACTCTCCTATAGCTCTGGCATGGGGAGACATAATGCCAGCTGATGTTTTGCTATGTCAGATCAGGCTACTTGTAATCTCCTCTGCATGTGAGATATGAGCAATCTTTTTTTTTTTAATTTTTATGAAGCAATAAAAAGGCTGTAACAAAATCAAAGATCATGTTTATAAGCCATATACCAGGTCATGGGGGAGGAAAACATGGTCATCAAAAGATAACTACTGTAACAATGGTCCATTGATTTTAACACAATGACATTGCAGTATACAAATCACTAAAATCACTGAATTGATGCTAGCTGTACAGATGCATTTTTATGTTGCAATGTTGAGGTCTGAGCTAAACTGTAGACCTGCTGTGTTCTGTGTGTCAGGTCCTGTACAAACATGAGGACCAGACAGCGTTGAAGGTTCTGGACAAGGCAAAGACGTCCTTGAGCCTGCCGCTGCCAAAAGACAATGGTTACGTTGTGTTGGAGATTCGGTCCTGGGGAGAGGGCGGGGACGGGCCAGCACACGAGATTATTGTGTCCAGGGACTCAGGTGAGAAACTAAGAAACAGACACCAAAGTTTTCTCTGAGTGACAGTGATGTTTTAGAGTAATAAGCAGAGAGTGAAACAAGGTGTTTTCAGACCAAACAGTTCTGGGGACTCCCTGAGAGGAACTGCCCACCGGGGAGCTCCCTCGAGAACTATATACATACCTCCAAGGGTTTTTTTCTGTTTGCATTCGCCAATAGGAACGCTGAAGTGATGTAAGCCGGCCGACCAATCAGCTTAGGTCACTCAAGGTTCCGTATGTGCTGGGAGAGTTCCTACTCTGGAGTAGGAGCTAAAAAAGTCTCTCAAACCGGTGTTTTAAGAACTACGATCATTCCCAGTTCTTGCAGTGCAAACACAATAAAGGGCAGTGGTCCTCCAACAGTTCTTAGAACTATGAAAAAGTTCCTCCGGTCCGAAAACTCCTGTAGTCATTAATGATAGGAAAGCAACTGGTAGAGCTTAAATTAACTGATCTTTGAGGAATTACAGAAACACTGACGGAAATGACTACACCTGCACTGCAAGATACAGCACTTCATTCCTCTCAGGCTAGGATGGCCTATATTTTACATTAATGTCACGTGTGGCCGAGACGGGTTCTACTTTGGCACCAACACAAAGTAACAGTATGTTAATCATTAATAGCTGATATACCGGTATCATGTGGAAGAAACTGCTTGTGGCAGTTTTTAAGATATCTGTCTGCTATGCTAGTTTAAATTTTTGTTTAAATCACCAAGGAGTAGTTGGTGTTAGACAAATACATACAAACACAGCAGGAATGATGCAGTCTTGAAGCTCTAAAATGAATGAAGCTGTATTAAAACACAGTATAGGCGATCACAGAGAGCAGGAGGGGTCAAACCTGCACTGTCTAGCATTCAGTGCATACAGATTTCCGGATCAATCATTTTTTCTCTACAATATAACCCCTGGGGGCTCCATAATTAACAAAAGAAGAGTATTCAATCTGCACATTGGAAAGTAAAATTCATACATGATTATGTGAAATGTGAGTATGGTGATGACTCAATAATGGGATGACATCTAATAATGCTTTTAGTTGCAGGTTGTAGGCGGTGCTTCAAGAAAAAGTAACCCCTCCTCAGAGATTGAAGGCTATTTTTCATCCAAGGCCGTGTTATCTTAGCGATAGGAACATTACGATATCTATTATGTTGATCATAAACATGTTGGCAGTATCTAAAACAAATATATAGCCATGAGAGTTATATATGGTTTCATATGGTTAGACATTTAATGTCCTTTGGTTATGAAGGAAAGGTCAAATATGTAAGGTCTGGAGAAAGTAACATCTTATTTTTGTGACTAGTTGATTTGCAGGGCCTTGTTCCTCCTGGTACATTTCCATTGTTCCAATACCTCTGGTTCCACAATAGGGAGGGACGTCATTGGAGTGTCTGTATTTGTAGATTATCTTATGGAAATCACCCTCATACACAGGGCATTGAAGGGGTATAATGATGCAAGAACAAAGTTATTGGGACGGCTGTGGCACAGAGGGTAGTGCGGTTATCCATTAACCCCAGGGTTGGTGGTTCGATCCCGGCTCCTCCTGTCCACATGTCGAAGTGTCCTTGGGCAAGACACTGAACCCTAAGTTGCCCCTGGTGGAGGCCAGCATGGCAGCTGTGTCCCCATTGGTGTGTGAATGGGTGAATTAGACTACTGTTAGAGCTGAGATTACTGTTACAGCGCTTTGGGAACCGTTTCAACGGTTGAAAAGCGCTGTACAAGTGAAAGTCCATTTACCAAAGTAAACGGATGTACTATATTTACAGTATGTGATGCACAAGACAGTTTCCACTGATGTGGCCATAAATCATTTTCAAGTCAAGAGACAGGGTAGTGTAGTCAGGAGTGTAGTTGGCCCAAAAACGAGGGCAAAAAATTGTCATGTATAGGGATGGGTATCTTTTGAAAATGTTCTATAGTAGAGCTGATTAAGTTTTGGTACCGGCACCAAAATTATGCTTTTTTTGATACCATACTTTGTGAAATATTAAAGGTTCCTACAGAACCCCATTTGTTTTACATTTAATTAGATAATAAACGTAAAAATGTATTTAAATATTCAAATGTTGGCAAAATATTATGTAAAATTATGATATTTGATGCCACCTTTTGCTACTTGGCAGTTTTTGATACTTGGCTACAGATATATATCGGTAGGTACTAGTATATAACAAGTATTGAGGTTCAATACCCAGCCCTAGTTACTTATGAACCAATCTTGGAAACAATTGACTGTGGTCTGCAACGATTTAGCTTCTGGGGGCAACGGCCAATGTTTTGAGGCTTCCGGTGTAGCCAGCCCTTGGCCAAGACCTCCCCTTCTGTGCGCCGGTCATTGTTTACAGTCCAATTAGCAATCTTGGAACCCAGCGTCTGACAAATACAGATACATTTTTAAAAAAGCTAATCTCTACGGTTACGAGATTGATAAAAAGCTGAAGCTTTGTCAGGCGATAGCTGATGGGTTCCGAGATTGCACTTCAGCCAATGCGTTTCACCTCTTTTGCTCTCCACAGACTGTTTACCTGCATGCAACCGAAGCCTGCTCAAACGTGATTGGTCAATACTACTTGGACTACCAACAGAAACCAGAACACGTCCGATACCAAAATCTTGTCCCTTGCCTACAGGTTCTGCATTCATATGCAGATATCTGTTTATAGAGATTACTGATGAACTGGTTCAAATTTGAACATGAAAGTGTACTGACTTACAGTATGAGATGCAGACTATCAGGGCTGGAGATGTTTGTTTTTAAAATTGAGTTGTTACATACTGTCTCTTTCTCTCTCTCACAGGAACTGGTATGATGGTGCAGAACGAGGCCTCCTTCACACTGTCCAGTCACCCTCTCCACCTCCTCACTTGCTTGGTTGTACTTGCTCTTGTGTCATCGTCAGGCCTGTGATCTCAGTCATTCGGTGGACTTTTTTACTTTTAATGGCTTGAAACTGAAAGCCCTTCTGTGTCTCAGCCTGTGTTTTGGGTCGGGGTGGGTTCCAGTTGTCAGGGAAGGTTGTAGCATTACAGGGATTGGAAGGGTGGGGGAGGAAGGAGGGGTTTCAGTTTAAATAATAAAAACAAAGAGGGTCTTTTAAAAAATAAATAAATAAATAAATAAAAAAAGTCTGGATGCATTGAAAGGGGTTGGGGAGAAAGGCAGCCCTGTCTGGTTGTGTATTTGTGTACCGGTGTCAGTAAAATTATGCCTTATGGGGACCATCACATCTGGGGCTGACGCGTCTCATACTCGCGTCCTCCCAACTGTAGCTGGGGAGACACAGACTTCAGGTGTAAATTATTCATAAAATCAGTGTATATAACTTGTGTACATACAGTACAGTCTTACATGTGATGGGTGTCTGCCTGTTCACACTGAGAGCAACTTGCCTGATAAGTCTCGGGTTGTGGGGGTATTTCCTGTCATAATTTTATGGTCATCGTTCCCTACATCCTGAAAAGCCTGGGATTTTTTAATACAGTTTTTCAATAGTGGAAAAGCCCCTTGAATGACAAAAGTGACCACATCGTCCTGGAGAGCAATGACTTGTCTTTTGCTTTGAAATTAAAATCGGATGGCTACATAGCCTTACTTTAATTTCAAAAGTTGAAACCAGCTGTTCTCAAATCATGAAATATGCGTTTGCCACATCCAGCTCACTAAAGTCTGAGTTCAAGTTCAGGATGTCTGCAGCCACTTCTCTGGCATACTGCCCGGGTCTGATCCACAAAAGGTCATGTCATGGAAATGTTTTAAGCCACAAAGTGTATAATGTACACATCAAATTATTTACAGTGTTTACAACATGAAACTCAAAGATATTACATATCAATCAATGGGATGCAATTTAATACTGTATTCCCTAAAATCCAGATCCTCTGAATTTATATATATATATATATATATATATATGAATGATGAATATAATAAATCCATTTTACTGAGAAGATTTGGATACATGTTACAATAGTGATAAACACATTTAAAGAGATGACACAGCTTCATTTAACTAACAATAAAATGCTAAAAAAATGAACAAAAATCAGAACACAATTGGTAACCCAACATGCTAAATGATCTATACATTGTATACAATCATCAGTGAAATAAGATCACAAAAAAGGTCTGATATAAAAATCCTCATTCAGTCCAAAAACAGATTCGGTATTCAGGGAAAATATCCGTTTTTTGGTTGATTTGCTGAGAACTATTTAGCAAGAGATAAAGGTCAGTTCAGACCAAATGATTGTGACAAAACGAAACCATTTGAGAACGTTGCAGGAAAAGTTGCAGTGGTGTGGTCTGGCCGGTCTCAGCTCGACTCAAGCCGGCTGATGGTGTCGCCTGCGACTCAGCTTGTCAAGTCGCCAGTGGCTGGTTTTAGAACGTAAGGCAAGTCACCTGTTTCAATAGCCAATCAGCTCGCAGCGAAGTCAGCTGGTCATCTCGACCTGCTCGTTTTTTAATGTTTTCGCCATTTATCAATACTAGAAATGCAACTTTTAAGACGCTACAAAAAAACGCCTGAAAAGCCCATAGTTAGAACGGAAGTACAGAGAGTCGTTGCAATGGACACAAACTATGGTCACATTGGTGTAAACTGGCAGGTTTCAGAGTGTTGCAGACCAGCGCATTGCAAGTAATTGCAAGTTTCAACTCCTCTCGTCTCAGATCTTTGGTCTGAACTGGCCTTAAGGGCAACCCACACTGGCCGCGTATCAAAACATCCGTGCCTATTGTTTCCATGTAAGCCCACACATCGCTGGTGCCTTGATCTGCTTTGTTGCAGATGTACGCACGCAGTTGTATCAGGATACATTATTGCCCAGTTTCCCTCAACTCTCCAGAAAAGCAGCATCACATTTGCTCCATGGACTGGTAGATTCCAGCTACTGTACCTCTTCTGTCTTTACTTTGCATTGGATCAAATCCAAAACAATTGTGAAGTTGCATCTACAATTTCTTTTCTACATTAACCAGCTTGGTAACCCAAATATTACTGACACAGCATTCAGGTTTCTTGTTTCTTTTCTCTGCAAACACACTTTTTGAGCATATACCCAACTGAACTTGTTGTGACTTGCTGGTCTTGTTGCTCACAGTGTGAACACAGAATAAGAGTCACTCATTGAAGCACTGAAGAACCTTTTTATTGTTGATTTTTAGCTCCTGCTAATGTCTTTATGCTTCTTTGTGTTTTTGTCTCGGCTGTAATTATAACTAAAGAAATATGTCACTGGTCCAAATGAATGTTTACATTTTCTATTTTTTATCTTATTTTGGGGGGAGGAAAATTGGATGTATGAAGGAGCATTTGATTCTTTGTTTACATTTGTTGTGCCTGCATTGTTTGAATAATTCCGACAACAATGTAAAAATGCTTCTGTTTAGTGTTTATTGGGTTTATTGCAGCCGCTTTCGTAGGTTGTAGGTTGATATAAAATGCCTGGGGCAGCAGGGATGAGTCACTGGTAGAGCTGAAAGAGTTGGCCACCAAGGTTATCAGAGAGTAAAGTTAACAGTGTCATATATCATCCTCATTGTAATCTTGTCAGCATCTATCAGCTCTTACGTAACATCTGGCTCGCTATAGTTTGCAGGAAGGATGTGACCTCACTCTGACAGTATTCTTTGTCCACAATTATCCTGTCCAGGTCAGGTCTGGTCAGCATGTCAAAGATAGACATCAAGTGCTTAAAATTTGTGTCTTTTGTTGTTGTTGCCTTAATTTTTCAGTTGATTTGCTCAGAACTGTCTAAACCGTTTGCTGTCAACATTCACAGTCAAAAGGTGAAAGGGTAACTGATGCTTTGGGTTTAGATTGTCGTCCAATAGAGCGCTGCAGGAATGAGTCCTAAAACCTGGAAATTAGTTAGCATTTTTGCACTTCCAGTTCCCTCGTCTTGAAGTCAATTTCTTGAATGGGTTTTTTGTTAGATGCCTGAAATAAGGTCTGTGGTTAACACAATCTTAAGTTTTGTTCTACGACATAAAATATGTCAGTAAATACCCTGCAACAAGTGGCTAAATGAGACTACAGAGGTTGTCGGGGACATTAAACGTCATCACGCCGAACACAGAAACTCATCTACTCACTCGTCCACCTTTACAGCCTCGTTCTGTTTATACTCACGCTCTTGCAAACTATTCTAACTCAAACTTTCTGAAAGGCTTTTGTAGAAGTGGTGAGCACGAAATCAAATTACAAGTTGGAAGCTTAGTGGTGGTGACTCTGAAGTCATGTGACCGTGGTGTAGTTAGTTTATAGCCTAACGTTAGCTTTGTAGTTCTGGTGATTGCATTTATGCTTCAAAAATCATAAAAGTGGTGTTCATTCAAGATTATCTCGACCAAACATGTAAGTATCATAAACTTTTGTTTGCCACTGAGCTTATTTTCTGCAATAATCCAAAATCCAATGCAAAGATCCCATTGGCTTTTTGTTGAGGGAACCAGGTGATGCTTCAACTTCTGGGTTGGCCTACAAAAATACATCATCCCTTATCACTTTATAGTCAGTAAAAAAGTGTACATGGTTTTGGTTTTCTGTAACTGCCAACAAAAAACAGCCCAGTCTACTTTTAATTAAATTGTTACCTTATGTTATATAATAACAATATTTTAGTTGCTATTATTGCAGTTGATCCCAAATCTTAACAAAGTACAGCGTGAAAGTTCATTCTTGGCTCTGGAAATAGTAGTTTGAAATTTAAACAATTGAAATCCAGGTCCACTTATTAGCTTTCAAAGGTTGTTGACATCAGCCTGGCCAAAATATCGGCTAATACTAGATTACTGCAGATATATCTTTTTGTGTGCATATGTTGACAGATGACTAACAAAACTTTTTCAATTCACAATTCTTTAAAATATTAAATTTAAGGAACTCGTATCCAAAATGTTTGTTTATTGGATTGTTTTAAACACTCATCAGTAGCTAAAGCACTGAACCAGAATGGGCTTACTGCTACTGGCTCACAAAGACAATATGATATGCCAACAAATTTTACAAGCACCCAAAACATCCCCACATTATTAAAAAACAAACTCATTTCAGGCAAGATGTATGATGTAGTTTTCAGCCCGTCTAAATGTCATGACTACTTTTGCTGAAGTCACATTAGGATGATTTGACCTCAAGCTGAGGAACTGTTCATTACTTACAGTCATCGGTGTCTGCAAATTAGCTGCTAGATGGCCGCCATGTTTTTCAGTTCACCTGCTCTTTGGACTAGTCCCAAGCCAAAGCATCAGGAGTTGGTGAATCACATAAGAAACTCCGGGATTTATCCTTTAGCTTCAGATTCACCAGCTTGTTTTCTGGTCTGCATGAATGTGTTTTTGATACACTCATGCAAAGTCAAACCTGAAAAAAGACTAAAGCTAAATACATGTTTTAAAAAGGCCAAAATCAGAGTGTGGGTTTGCAGAGTAACAACATGTGTAAACAAGCTTGTGAGTTAAATTGGAAGGTTCTCAGTTACCCATTAACTCTGGATAGGACATCCAAGTTAACTGTTCTTCTTGTTGTCTTATTGTTTATATTTTTAAGATTTTTTTTGTTGTTGTATTTAAACATTTTAATGGTCTGGACAACCAAAACCTTTTTGTGTTACTTCAGAATGAAATGTTATACTTTGCAAGGGGTTGAATGATAGGCCACTTGATTGTACAATGATGTACTCCATTTTGTTTGGAAAATATAACTTTTTATCATGTGCTTCGTACTTAACACCAAAATGTTGCTCTTACTTTATCTTTTAACTTATGTTAGTTTGGGTGTAGAAAAAACAAATGTATTGGGCAAACTTTAGGAAATATCATTTTCTATGACCACTGGAAAGCAAAATATCACAAAACAAGAACACCCTGAATTTCACTTAGTAGGCTATTAGCTGTAGACACATTATTAATATTGCTCACATGTTCTTTGATTAGTAAAAACTGAGGTTTAAATTTCAGTTAGACCAATATACCAGTGTAGTGATATTTGGAGCGGACAAATCTCAGCTCTGGTGTCAGCATGGTCTACCTCTGGACCTACAATCACTTCAATACTATAACCGGGCTTTGGTTTTAGTGTCCCATAATGGTCTAAATACTGATTCTGGGTTTGCCGTCAGTTTCAGTGCTGAATTATTGGTGTCAGCCTTTCAAAAAAACAAAAATTTGTCCAAACCTGAATTTAAATCACCATCACTGTCTTTCACCCAGAAATGTTGAGCCTCACACAGCTGCACTAGTTGCTTTCAGAACCGTTAAATGATGTCACGCTTTTGTGTTTTTGTGCTTTACTCTGTACAAAGTGTTTTCTCAATGCCTTTATCATTCATTGAAGAGCCATAAAGTCATTTCACCATGTCTGGGTGCGCAGTCACTGAATGTTCTGGCTGATGGACTGGCAGACTGACTGACTTCATCACTTAAGGTGGTAACATCGAGTCTGTGTTTCATATGGCCTGGCTGAATGCACTGGATAATGTTGCCTTTGGGCCTTTTCAAAATTGTGATTGAATGGAAATGTGAGGGAGGGTTGCTACTTGTAAATATGATTTCAAATAAACACCTTGGGATTTTATTTCGTCAACATGTGCATTTACTACATTCACAATCCTGTTCATTGATTAACTTCCCTCATACATCACAGTAGGCCACATTGACATTTTGCTGTGAGTTTGGCGGAAGAGGAAAGATTATATACTACATGTAGCCGTGCAGAAACTTTATGGATTCAGTCTGATTTTAGCTGCGAATTGGTCGTCTCCGACAACACACAGTGCAGTTGAATGGTCACGATCTGGCTCTCTGACAATCTGATGGATTTCTGTCAAGTCTAAATTTTTGGTTGGCATTTTGAGCAGTTCCATGGTCCGATTTCTCTCATGGCTGCTGTAAAAGATCTGTTAAAAACTGTAATGAGCTTATTTGAATAAGATTGGAGTAGTATTGTATATGTTTTGGCTAAAACTTTAATCTTGGCTGAGACTGCTGTGATATAAAATTGAACTTCACTGTAGAACATAGACCATATTGTCTGCATCTTCCAGACATCTGTAGCTCCATATTATTCTATTTTCCTTATTACTTTGCATTCATAATGAATTGCACAAAGTAAAGTAAGTCTTTTTGTCAACATTAAGGCAGCAACCATCTTGTTTGAATAAACTTTATTGGAATTATCACTGGACATAACCGACTGGGGGTTATAGCACATGGGAGAAGTTTGCCTTCAAGGCTTTCTGGCAGAAAGTCATGGATGGAGGGATGGATTGCCCAAACACCCAGGAGACGGCTGTTCATGTCCCGTGTGAAACCAAAACGTATTATTTTAACCCAAACCATGATCTTTCTTAAACCTAACCAAGTAGTTTTGGTGCCTAAACCTAACCAAACTGCGACTGTTTCACAACGTAAACCACGTGGTAGTAAGGTGCCACATGCGGGTTATGTGCTTACGTTCAGTGTGACATCATGGACTCTCAGTTGATATGCACAGTGGAAGCATAAAAATCGGGTTCTGGCTGTCCAGAAAGGCCAACTAAAACGTGTTGTGAGTTAACACGACATACAAGATTGATAAAATTGCACATTGTCTGTCAATTTAAAATGAAAAGGGTTCATCCTGTACAGAGCATGAATGCAATTTATGTGCACCATTTCTTGTGCACAATTAAACACATTGGTACATTACTGCAGGAAAGATCAGGGGGTCACCAAAATCATCAGGGTTCATCCAAAAATGAACCATTAATAACCACTGCAAATTTGAGAGAAATTAGTGAGCCAGTCAATGTGGTTTGCATCAATGTGTTGGTCACAGTAACGTTTGACTTGATGGTAGTGCTAGAGGACCATGGATATCCACAACAAATTTCATGGCAAATATTACCAGTAATCCCATACTACATACTAATTCTAAGCAGGTTTTGGAGATAATGTGCGTTCACACTAGAAAAGTGACAAAATATATATTTTCTTTTTGATTATGTTGTTGATGGACACTATTTTCCCACAATGTGATGCACAAACGAAAATGGATTCAGTACTTACTGCTTCAAAAAATACGTAATTTATTGTGGATGGTGGTGAGACTGATCCAGAAAGAAGAAAATACAATTGATGTTAAATTAAATAGAATTCGAGGTTTTCATTATTTCCTGTTTTTAAAAGTGTTTTTAAAATGTGTAGAAATAGAAAATGACACATTGTGGTTTTGGGATCAGTTGCACTGGAACTAATTAATAATCAACAACAGCTTTCACTTCTCAGTACAGTAGCTGTGATGTGTAGAAATCGAACTGATAGCTCATTTCCCAGCAAGTCTAATTTTTTCATGGCTTCGCCCAGTCTTACCTGGAAGTGGGTCTATTAGGCACGTAAGCCAGACTCCCACCACCCTGAGCCCTTATCAGCTGCACCTTGACACAGCTATTAGTCATTAATGAGTAAAATATAAATATGAGCCAACTCCGCCAAGCTCTGGACTCTGTTCTTCTGTTGCTCTTGAAGAAAGGTAATGAAATTGTCACCATGTTTGGAATTGTGTCGTATTCAACTAGCGTTTAGCTGCAAGTTGCTTCACGTGCAAATATTTTAAAAGGGGGAACAGTGGTTACATTATATTGTACTACAATTATTATGAGAATTATTTTCATTATTGTTTTGAATATTCAATACATTGTTTAGCATATAAAATGTTAAAGAATAGTGTCCGTCAAAAGGCTTCTGACTAAAGTGATGTCTTACAAATGCTTGTTCTGTTTGAGAAAAAACTAAAGCCATTTCATTTTCAATAATATGAAATGCGGAAGAACATAGCATGTTTCAGCAGTAGCTGCATGATATCTGCTTTTGTTTTTCATATATTTTATCATCATCTCATATGAATGATCATTCAGAGGTTCACTGCTGCAGCAAAAACTTGGTTGGATCTTGAGAGAGCACAATGGCGAGACTCCTGACAGGTAAATAACATTCAGTCATTTAATTTAGTAAAATTCAATACACCGGTTATATATATAAAATATAACAATTAGTTTTTACTTTTGCACTCTCAGTAAAAACAATATCGTACTAATCGGATGTTGTTTAAAATTACCAGGTGAATATATTTATTTTTTCTTGCAGCGATTTTAATTGTAGTTGGTTGTTATTTTGCACACCAGGTCTCTGTTCATTCTATTTTTTTCTTCTTTTTTATTTGGACATGTATGTATTTACTCTATATATATATCACATGTCTATAATGCCAAAGTCTCACATCTTCTCTCTTCCTGTTTTCTCTGTTTTTTGCAGCTCTGGGCGTTCTGCTCGTTCTGCACATCGGTAAGCATTAGTTTTGTAGGACAGACATTGACTCTTCTTCACACTAATATGATCAAAATTTCAGAACCACAGCAGGTGCACTTAAAGTCTCATATCCCATATCCTACTGTCTTCCCTCAGCCTCATCCAATAAACTGGTGTGCCACATGACCAACTGGGCCCAGTACAGGCCCAGCAGTGCCAAATTCACCCCGGACAACATCGATCCCTTCCTGTGCACACACGTCATCTATGCTCTGGCCACCATCAACAGCTTCAACCAGATCAGCCCCATGGAGTGGAACGATGAGGAGCAGTTCACCAGGCTCAGCAACCTCAGGCGTGTGTGAGTTAACACAGTCTGTACAGTCCCAACATTTTAATGTACACACCAGTTAGAAAGATGGCAAGTCGTAAAATGTGGCATACATTTATGTTACATGCTAACATACTATTCATACTAAGTATGAAGTAAAATGAAGTATGTAGAGCTTTCCAACTGCACAGCATATGGATTTTGTGCACGCAAGAAATACCTGGATGTATTAACTTGATTAGCAAGAATTTCTGAGTATGAAACTTGAGCTTACTGGACATACTCAGCTGCCCCAAAATGCATTGCGTTTTTTCAGACTGTGCAGTGAGAGTAAAATAACGTGAAACAGAAGCTACTCAGGACCCAGGATGTTAAGGTACAGTTAAGAGGAAAAACGCAGGAGCTCACACCCGTACTGTAGAAAAAAATATTTAACACTAAAATATTTAAGAATTTTATTTGCCTTAAAGTTATACTAGAAAATATGAAATTTAGTGGAAGAGGTTACGTTGATTTAGATTTGTGATTTTCATTCAATGGTAGCTGGGGCCGGTAATGTGATGGATACAGTCATGTGATGCAGAGAAGACGTGAACAGTCTGCTGGTAATGGCATACTTAATCGTTAATTTAGTACGCAGTATGCAGTATATACTGATTGTGTATGTAGTACACAGTACGTCAGTATGCGATATCAAACACACTCTAACACTGCAATAATACAGTCATATAGTGTGAGTTAGGGTTGGGCGATATATACTGTGCGATGGTAGAAATGTGTCCTCCGGTAGAGATTTGGCAATACCGTTTCCACCACGAGAGCTATCCCTTAGTGTCTCTGCTATACATTCGGGGCAGGCTATGTAGCAAATCAGGGCTGGATTCTCACGTGATCTTGTGAATCCAGCTGCCTCGCAAGGTAACGTGATTTGGGCATTAAGACTGCTTACCACATTCTCACATGACGTGAGAGCGACAGTTGGTGGCCGACGTTTATATAGATAAGAAGAAAGGAGAAAAAGGGCTGTAACTGTAATATGTACAAAATGAACCAAAGTAAACCAATACACAAAATATACAGCACTAGTGAATGCAGCTATAATTTGTCAGTAATGTAACTATGATATGCACAGTAGGGGTAGAACCAATAAATAGTAAGTACAGTAGAATTAGTCTACCTATGTCATGTACAGTATAAATAACAAGCAAGTATGTAATATGTACTGTGTAAAAGAAGCTATTATTTACAGATGAATATGGCCAGGGTTAAATTACAATCAGAGTTAAATACTAATATGTGGAGCTAAAGGTTGTGAGAATCAGAAACAGTCCCAAGTTTTTCTTTATTTTTTCACAGCTCCTGGGAGGAATGTCTGCAACAGAGAAGAGTCTTAACTATGGGCTTTTAGGTCTTAGAATTATAGTAAGACCTCAGTCCCATCACTATGTACCTGTAATAAATCAGCCAACTATAAGTTTAAAACTTCCAAGCCAATGGGTTAAGTGGTGAAATATAGAGTTATGTCATCAGCATAGGTTTGACTGTACATTTTGTGTTGTTTAATGATGAGATAGTTACATACAAGGGTATGTTTGTCTCTCTCTCTGCTATTAGCAATCCTGCACTGAAGACCCTGCTGTCTGTTGGAGGCACAGTCAATGGAATCAGCCCGTAAGTTCAAATATTAGCCCCGGTCTCACAATCTTCCACACACATAGTCAATATCCTTGACACACATTAAACTCAGAGGTCAGAAACCTCCCTCTGCCGCTGTATTACCAGAATGAAGGCCACACAATTTTTTGCTCCATCCCACCAGATTCATCGGCATGGTTGCCAGGCCTGAGGGTCGTTTAGCCTTCATCAAGTCGGCCATCAGCTACCTGCGTACACATAACTTTGACGGGCTGAACCTGGCCTGGGAATATCCTGGACACAATGGCAGCCCACCGGAGGACAAGGAGAAGTTCACTCTGCTGGTCACGGTTAGCATGCACCTAATTTTTAGATTATAGTTAATAGTGGCGTATCCCAGTGCATTTTTCAACATTAAGAACATACCACGATCTCGCGAGGAAAAGTAAGGCCAAATGTCAGCAGTCAGACGGGGCTACCAGGTTTGTGAATAGGCATATAGTTTACGAACTTAGCTAAATCCTTTTTGATGACGTATACCTGCACTGCGCTTTGCCTTTGCAAGTGTCTGCACTCTGCTCTGTGCCCTACCTCGCAAAGAGCAATTTTCTGTGGCAGATTTTTTGTGTGTCAGCATTCTAATTAGCACCAAACACAGAGTACAGCTGGAGCTGATGGGAATGTCATTAGGTTTGCAGGTATCTGGACAAATTACAATTCTTAACTGATGATGGTGCTAGATGAAAAGTCAGGAGGTCATCAAAGTTATTGCAATTAATTCTCATGGTCGCACTTGAGGATCATCAAAGTCAGCAGGATTCATCCACCAGAGAAACATGAATGTCCGTCCAAAATTTGGTGCCAATCCATTTAGTAGATAGAGAGATACTGTATTTCACCTGCTGGTGGCAGGTGGTCAGAAGATCACCAAAGTCATTAGGGTTTATCTTCAGGGCTCCATGGATATCTGTACAAAATTTAATGGTAATCCATCCAATAGTTAATTCAGACCTGGACCAAAATGGACACCTGACTGACGGACTGACTGACATTGCCATCCATAGAGCCACGGATTTTACATGGCTAAAATCATGGTGCACATTATGGAATACTGTAGCCACCCTATGGGCCAATAAGTAATAAATAAATCACTGTGTTTCATAAGTATAGTACCACCCTTGAGCCAGTCAGCATTATTACATGTTTTGTTTAAATCCACTTAGTTGTAGTTTTTGATACTGTGTGACAATCTAATAAATAAAAAAGAGAAATGCAATGCAAATGTAAATATTACATAGTGAGTGACTGAACAACCAAAATGCTGTGAGATGCATCATTCTTCCAAGTCTTCATCAAAAGACTGGTGTTGTTGTAGGAGATAGACAGAAACAATCAGATGTGAAGGATCAGAGGTGTTTTTGTTCGTCCTGCTGCAGGAGCTGTCCAAGGCCTTTGAGGATGATGCCAAAGACAACAGGAAAACTCAGCTGCTGCTGTCAGCCAACGTTGCTGCTTTGCGTCCAAACATCGACAGAGCCTACGAGGTCAACAAGATTGCACTGTAAGTTTGATTTCACTGGACTCAGTGTACATTTACACTCAGAAAAGTAAGGTATCCAAAAAAAGTATGTAGGGTTGGTATCAGTAGTGAAACACAGGCATCATATGATACCCAGCCCCCTACTGTGAATGACAGATAGGGGTGTCAATATCTTGCTCAAGGACATCTGGTAGGAAATATGAATATAAGACCAGTATTCACTGATGGGACAGACTTTTGAAAGATAACTGGACTTTTATCAACCAATGTGCCTCTCATTGTTCAGAGGCACGTTGGTTGATAAACCAAATAGTTTGCATGTATTGTATACTATGTCATTCACCAATGGTGAAACGTCTTCTATTCCTGATCTAAAAAAAAAAAACTACTTTTAAAATCAACAGTCACCTTGACTTCATCAACGTCATGACCTATGACTTCCATGGACACTGGGAGGCAGCTACTGGACACAACAGCCCACTGTACCGCAGCTCTGTGGACTCCGGCTCACACATTTATCACAATATTGTAAGACGCACACAAAGACATACAAAATACAGGCACCTGTTAACTACACACACTGTTTGATCCTAGTCTATGTGTTAGTTTGACTGTGTATTTATTGTCAAATTGTCCAAAATGTAGTTTAAGAGGCTTTATCTCACTCATGAGAACAACATTTAGGGTTGATACACTAAATATTTTGACCATTAGGTGGCAGAGGGTCTCATAAAAACTTATGACAATGAGCGTGATATGATATTGAATATAGATATCAAGTTTTTGTTTTGTACTTACATATCCAACTGCCACAGAGTGACAATAGCATTCATCTGGATTCATGTTTATATACTCCATAAGTCCAGTATTCACTCCCCTTTTATCTCTGGTTTGGTCTCCAACTCCTCCTTTTTAGCTGCTTAGACCTTTAAACCAACAATGAGCTGAGTGCTGCAGCGTTGGCTGTATATTCACAGTATCTGCAGTACTGGCAAACCTTTTACAATACAGGGAGGCATCTGATTCAATGTTAGTATCAAAGATATTAGTCTTATACTTTAAGTATTTTATACATTTGTATACTTGCTTTTTCTTTATTATGCACCAATTCACCAAAGCAAATTCCTTGTATGTGAAAACTTGGCAATAAATCTGATTCTGATATCGTATTTATCTCCTTTGTCCTTTTTGTCAGAACTCTTCTGTATCCTACTGGCTGGATCTGGGAGCACCAGCTGAGAAGCTGCTGCTGGGTTTCCCCACCTATGGACGAACCTACCGCCTTATCAGCGCAGCTACCGGCCTGGGAGCACCATCTAATGGCCCCGCAGACGCCGGACCCTACACTCGCACTGCCGGCTTTTGGGCCTATTATGAGGTACAGCACATTCATATAATGCCTAGTTGAATATGTGCTTAAAGTCAATATTTCCCCAATAATGGCTACGGCATGTGTGTGCACTGATGTTAAAATTACAATAGGCGTTTTTGGACTGAGGGAACTTTTTCATAGTTATGAGAACAGATGGAGGACCCACACCCCTTTTAATTATGTCCGCACTGCAAGACCTGGGAAGAATCGTAGTTCTTAGAACTCTGTTTTGAGGGACTTTTTTAGCTCCTACAGCACAAGAGGAACCTTGAGTGACGTAAGTGTACGGTGATTGGTCGAACACATGAGCCAATGCAGCACCGGCAACCACCGTCTTTAAAAACCTGTGTAAAACATTAGCCGTGTAAATAATATCTTGTAATGGTAGCCTTAAAAAAATGGAACAAAACAAGGACAAATAGGCAGACAGTTGTAACTGTTACGGTTGTTCAATGTTGTGCAGAAGTGACGTTGCTATTCCAACCGCCAGCGTCACTTCAGCGTTCCTATTGGCGGTGCCCTTGAAGGTATGTAGTTCTCGGGGGAGCTCCCCAGTGGGCAGTTCCTCTCAGGGAGTCCCCAGAACTGTTTCGTCCAAAAAGTAATGTAAAATAATGTAAAATCTGACACATTACTGGGCCAGTTAAACCCCATTGGCATGTCTGTAATCAAAGAAACACCCTAAATCCAGAACACAAGAAGTATTGTGGGTACTGGTGCTACTGTTAAACACTGGCATGAGGAACTGACACTGCTGCCTGTTTTTATACCTCTAACACACACATCTAAAGTTAAACTCCACTGTAACAACATGACTCAACATCAACATGACTTGCAGTCATCTACATTTGATCAAGAAGAGAATACACCTCTGAAAAACAAAACAGATATAAAATTATACATGTTAAACCAAGGGTTGACTTTTCCTTTAAGTATTTATATCAGGAAAGATGGTAAACTTAACTTAGAGTATCTCCAAGCCCTGTGCTGTCTGATGTAACTCTGTTTATGTTCCTGTGTTACCAGATCTGTGTCTTCACCTCCAGTGCTACCGTTGAATGGATCTCTGAACAGGAGGTTCCTTATGCCACCTATGGCAGTTCCTGGGTGGGCTATGATGACATGCGCAGCTATTCCTCCAAGGTAACCAAGAGCACAATTACTACCTACAGTTATATTGATGTTATTAGGCAACAAATCTGTGATCAAATATTGTTGTAAAGTTCTTGCCTTTAAGTGTTTTTGGAGGAGAAATAATAACAGACCCTCAAACAAAAGTTTTTATTTCTAGTATTTTTAGTTCCTATTTCTCCATTCTAGGTCTATTAAATAGATCTGTAGATGGTGCTATTTAATCATCTTTGTTACTGATGTGGTCGTCCTGTAGGTGCAGTGGTTGACTGCCAAAAACCTGGGAGGTGCTCATGTGTGGACTCTGGACATGGATGACTTTGGTGGATCCTTCTGCTCAGCTGGAACTTATCCTCTCATCAACCACCTCAGGATGTCAATGGGTAAATACCATAGTTCAGCTAACTTACAAAGCCATCTCCGATCACTGTGATGGCCTTTACTTTCTTATTTAATCAGCTGATTGATCAGTCCCAGAATCCTGAAAACAATTCAATTTGCCTTCCTGTATTTGATACATTTTTGATAAAAATTAGGATTGTGTTTCAGTTTTGGTGCAGTTTGTATTCAAGTGTCAGAAAAGGTTGGTTTAGCCTCTTTTTATTCTATTTATAACATTTATTTCTCCATGTGTGATTCTGCAGGTTTCCCCCCAAAGCCCTCCACCACCCCAGCTCCCACCACCACCAGGGACCCCATTGCCGACTTCTGCCGTGGCCGCCCCGATGGCCTGTATGAAAACCTAGCTGATAAGACCACCTACTTCCAGTGCTTCCAGGGAAACACCTACCTGCACCGCTGCCAGCCTGGCCTCATCTACTGGGACTCCTGCAAGTGCTGCAACTGGCCCTGAGCCACAAAAACCTGAACTACAAGCACACAGTCCATCAATGAATGTGATAGTGAATTATGTTATGTATGAGTGTCAACTTGCACTGGAGGTAAACCAATGAGAAAATTGCTTTTTGCTGCTGGCTCACTGCTTTCCTTAACAAAATAAACAAAAC